>LGRX02014990.1:37432-69559 GCA_001247695.2 Cymbomonas tetramitiformis
TGAATCCTGCCAATATTGGAGGGTGTTCAAGTATCAATTATGATTTCCGTACACGATCACGTACTTTACGGCCTAAAATTCACCTTGGCCACCACGGGCGGTTTGGGTAGTCTACGTACATACCATCCCAAGGCAATGCAGTGGCGTGGGCTTGCGAGTTTAATCGCCTTTATTGTGATTTGCGCCACGAAAGGGGGGGGGGGATGTGGGAGGGGGTGGGGGGTGGGGGTGAATCCTCGCCAATATCCATATGTACTCCACCCGCCATACATGGCGGGTAAATCATACCCCGTGCATCCGCCATACATGGCGGGTAAATCATACCCCGTGCATTTCGAGCCCCGCAAGGCGCGTACGATCAAAGCAGGCCAGGGCATCTTAGGGGTAGAAGGTCCACGAAGGGTAAACCCAATTTTGGTGTAAGTTCTAGGTTTTAAGGGGAGTAAATAGGGTTTTACAGATTGTAAATTGAACAAAGTGAGTTCAAAGGCGAGCATATAAATAGAGAGGTTACAAAAAATAGCAAATGTGGCTGAATAAGGATTAGGATGTATGCACCCATCCCTAGGCATGCATATGGGATGACTGCAGCGGCTGGGGTGCAATGGCATCGAAACTCACCTCGACACGTGAGGTGCCCTTTAAGGTAGGTCGGTGTGTGTGGAGGGGCATGGGAATTCGAGACCCCACCACGAGGGGGGTGCGGAGTAGAAGGGGCACGCTCTGTCATGGGGAGTGGGCAGGGCGGGATGAGGTGCTAGGCGGACCAACACATCCCTGGGCATGCGTGTGGGATAACTGCAGCGGCTGGGGTGCAATGGCATCGAAACTCACCTCGACACGTGAGGTGCCCTTTAAGGTAGGTCGGTGTGTGTGGAGGGGCATGGGAATTCGGGACCCCACCACGAGGGGAACACATCCCTGGGCATGCGTGTGGGATAACTGCAGCGGCTGCGTGGGGTGCAATGGCATCGAAACTCACCTCGACACGTGAGGTGCCCTTTAAGGTAGGTCGGTGTGTGTGGAGGGGCATGGGAATTCGAGACCCCACCACGATGTGTGGAGGGGCATGGGAATTCGAGACCCCACCACGAGGGGGGTGCGGAGTAGGGGCGGGCTCATGGGGAGTGGGCAGGGCGGAATGAGGTGCTAGGCGGACCAACACATCCCTGGGCATGCGTGTGGGATAACTGCAGCGGCTGGGGTGCAATGGCATCGAAACTCACCTCGACACGTGAGGTGCCCTTTAAGGTAGGTCGGTGTGTGTGGAGGGGCATGGGAATTCGAGACCCCACCACGAGGGGGGTGCGGAGTAGGGGCGGGCGCATGGGGAGTGGGCAGGGCGGAATGAGGTGCTAGGCGGACCAAGACATCCCTAGGCATGCGTGTGGGATGGCAGCAGCGGTTGGGGTGCAATGGCATCGAAACTCACCTGGACACTTGGGTTGTTATTACGTCAAAGTATTTTGAGCCCCGGCCCCCCTCAAAAGTAATTTGAGTCCCGACCGGTTAACGTAGTCTTCTCGTCCTGGCCATCTGACAGAGGGTAAGCCGTTGATTGGAGGGAGGGAGGTTTCGAATGACCGATGCATCGTTGGGGGACATGTGCATGCGATAATTATTTTGCACGGGACAAACTTTTAGACCGTCGACGAGGGACTTTGTGAGCATGTCTCCCTATGTCCCAACGACTGTTACGGGCTTCACGCGTAGAGCAGGCAAGTGATCGAGTTCTCGATTTCGGAAGGTGGCGTATTGTTGCTAAAGTGTTTTTTCGCGTAGAGTACGAATCTGATGTGTAAATTAGCAGAGGCGTAGTGTATCACACCGTATCGATAGTGGGGCGTGGCATGTCTCCCTATGTCTCAGCGACTGTCACGGGCTTCACGCGCGGAGTAGGCAAGGGATCGAGTTCTCGATTTCGGAAGGTGGAGTATTGATGGGAAAGTGTTTTTTTTTCGCGTAGAATACGAATCTGGTGTGTAAACTAGCAGAGGCGTAGTGTATCACACCGTATCGATAGCGTGGGGTGGCATGTCTCCCTATGTCCCAGCGACTCGTCTGGGACGGTTACAAGCTTCACGCGCAGAGCAGGCAAGTGATCGAGTTATCGATTTCGGAAGTTGGAGTATTGTTGTGAAAGTGTTTTTCCGCGTAGAATACGAATCTGATGCGTAAATTAGTAAATGCGTAGTGTATTACACCGTATCGATAGCGTGGGGTGGCATGTAACATTTCGCAGTCGACATGTCAGCGGAATCGGGATACATTTCTATGGATGCAGGTTCGAGCGTGACCCAATAATGCATTTTGGGTTTATATTGAAAAACTTGGCGCATGGCTTGCGTTAGAACCGACCAATAAGCGGGGGGTTGTGGCATAGTGAAGCCCATTTACCCCTTATCACATTTAAGCCTAAATTATTAGTGTAACGCCCTTATTACGTAACACCCTATATACTTTTGGCAAGAATTCTCATAAAAGGTTCACCCTACGTACACGCGAGGAATTGCAAAACAACATCTCTAGCACGTCATAATGTCGCCTTGAACCAATACGGATATCGCCGGGTTACAAAAAACCGGAGCTGCATATGGATATCGGAATTCTGGTGAGTTGATCGGAATCGATCGATAGGGCTTGCCAGTTGATCGGAATCGAAAAATGGTCTAGAAAGATCGAAATCAATCGATGAGCAGTCCGAAAAAATTAGTATCGATCGATCGATAGTCTAAAAAATCGAAATCAATCGATGCGCAGTCAGAAAAAAATCAGTATTGATCGATATGTAGTCGGGAAAAATCGGAATCAATCGATAAGGCAGTTTACAACCGATACCGAACCTTGGAACAGAGAAGAAAACGCGGCCTCCTCAGTGACGAAAATGTCCCGTAGCGCCAGAACCAAGACGGGCGAAAACGGAGCTAACGTTCGATTCCGTACCATCAAAACGTCCATGTTTGTCATCGCACACCTTCTTGATGACGAGCTTGGCGGCACGCTCGTCGAAGGACTCCTTCGCCACGCAGACGTCTGACCGCGTCGAGGAACATTGTCCCCCGCTGATTGGGCAGCCGGCGCAGCCGCAACCGTAGGAGTGGCCGGTGTAGTCGCATGTCTGGCTGCGGCATCGTCGAAAATGGTAGCTAGGGAGCGGCGTGCGGCCGCGGTGTGAGATCTCGTAGAAGTGCCCATGATGAAATGACTACAGAGACAGGGTGAGGTGAATAATGCGAGGTGAGGCTAACGGTTTGGGCGACGGCTTGCGAGTCGTGGCGGGTCGTCGAGGATAAATCGGGGAAAACAAAATAATACGCGGTCGTAATGGGACGAAAGGACGTGATCAATGCCGGACGGTGTACTGGTGACGGAAACAACAAAATCGACCCAACGTGTGCGTAAAATAAGATGCCCATAACGCGTCCCAACGTCGCTGTCAATCAACCGCGCGTCCGTAAGCGAGCCATACCGCCCATACCGAAAACCTCTCTGGCGCGGGTCCTGCTTATCTCAAGCGTCGGTGTTTAGCCAATCATGGCCAACGTCGCGAGTGTAAAATTAAGAGTGCGTGGGACCAAACCTGTTGAATATATCGTTGGAAGTATATTCGGTGAGTGGATGTCCAGCATAGATCGGGGTGAGAATAATCGATTCTTCCCGTTATATGTGCCGGAGTCTAGGGTTCAGGACCGGTGGCCAGGTCATACACCCTAACTATGAATGACGATTCATTGGCGTCACTTCCGGCATGATATACTAAGACTTTGCCCGGAAAGGTTGCGCGAGTCGAACGATGTTAGCCAATAAAATAATTTGCTCTCTGTCTGTCATCATATAGGCACAAGAAATGGGTATCATATTTTGGGTTTCACGTATCCTATCACAACAAACAATATATCGTTGTGTTCGTCTATGGCATACCTATATGCACGCAAAGTTTCAGCCGGAAAGACCTCATGGCTCAAAAGTTATTCACGGTCAAGAAACCCTATTACTTACGGTTAGTATATAGCCACAAGAAATGGGTATCAGATTTTGGGTTTCACTTACCCTATCACAACAAAACAATATATCATTGTGTTCGTCTACGACATACCTATATGTATGCAAAGTTTCATTCGAAAAGACCTCGTGACTCAAAAGGTATTCACGGTCAAGAAACCCTATGATTTACGGTCAGTATATAGCCACAAGAAATGGGTATCAAATTTTGTGTTTCACTTATCCTATCACAACAAAACAATGTATCGTTGTGTTCGTCTACGACATACCTATATGCACGCAAAGTTTCAGCCGGAAAGACCTCATGACTCAAAAGTTATTCACGGTCAAGAAACCCTATTATTTACGGTTAGTATATAGCCACAAGAAATGGGTATCAGATTTTGGGTTTTACTTATCCTCTCACAACAAACAATATATCGTTGTGTTCGTCTACGAAATACCTATATGTATGCAAAGTTTCAGCCGAAAAGACCTCGTGACCCAAAAGTTATTCACGGTCAAGAAACCCTATTATTTACGGTTATCATATAGGCACAAGAAATGGGTATCAGATTTTGGATTTCACTTATCCTATCACGATAAACAATATATCGTTGTGTTCGTCTATGAAATACCAATATGTATGCGTTTCAACCGGAAAGACCTTGTGACTCAAAAGTCATTCACGGTCAAGAAACCCTATTATTTACGGTTAGTATATAGCCACAAGAAATGGGTATCAGATTTTGGGTTTTACTTATCCTCTCACAACAAACAATATATCGTTGTGTTCGTCTACGAAATACCTATATGTATGCAAAGTTTCAGCCGAAAAGACCTCGTGACTCAAAAGTTATTCACGGTCAAGAAACCCTATTATTTACGGTTAGTATATAGCGACAAGAAATGGGTATCAGATTTTGGGTTTCACTTATCCTATCACAACAAACAATGTATCGTTGTGTTCGTCTACGAAATACCTATATGTATGCAAAGTTTCATTCGAAAAGACCTTGTGACTCAAAAGTTATTCACGGTCAAGAAACCCTCTTATTTATGGTTAGTATATATCCACATATTACAGTTCCTACAATGACATACAATATATGCCGGAGTTCGTGTATAAAGGTACTTTTCATATGTCGGGTTTCATTCGGAAAGGATCCAGCTTATTTTAAGTTCTGATATGAAGTATCGCGACTCCGCGACAAGCGTGTATCAGATAAGGTGCGAACCGAAAATATATCGTTCCTACAATGATATACAATATGGTACAAAGTTGTACTCATATATCGAGTTAGATACTGAAAATATATGTTTCTTATAAGTTAGAAATCGATGATGAAACCAAAGTATTTCAAGGTCGTGATATATCAAGAGAAGCCACACAGATATATATATGTAAGTGGTTAAATTCTTGAACACGTTCACGATGGTGAGATACATACAGGTATGAAGTGACTCGGTCGGCGGCAACGACCCCTTATTCTTTGTTCCTTTCCACATCAGTTTTGAACATCCAAGCCAAATCTCAAGAACTGGACAGTTGAAAGTCAGAGAGATCCTGCCGAGATCCTTACAAGGTTGGGATACTTTACCGCCTTACCGTTTATATCTTAAACAGGACGAACTCCAGGACTTTCACCATAAATACAGTAACGAGTGAACTTCGGTACTCCCCAAACCTACAAGGCACATCCTTCGTTAAATCACACTTGCAACACTATGCTCAATAGTCAAGTTTACAACCCTATGTAAGACGAAGTTCGTGCCCTGGCTCCTTAACTTCACGTTCCCAAGTGAGCACTCTCTTGCATCTAGGGCAAGGGGCGCGATCGCACTTATAGGATTGTGAAGGGCGCCTGGGTATACTACTTCAAGTAACCACCACAAGATGAAATACCACAACGACATGAAGGGCTGCTGGAAACAGCAGCTCGGGCAGTGGGGACCCGCTGCCGACGGTGAAACAACGGATCACTAGACTCATATAATAGACAATATACATTGAGTCTAGGTCACTAGCTGTACACCGAGAATGACACACTGGATATGACACCTGACTGTACGAACTAGTCAGGCTGTCATTTCCGGCACACCACCTCATTTGAGGTGCACAGCTTGTTACAGCACACCACCCTAGCTACTAGAGTTTACTGAAAGAAATGTAAGCTGTTAACTCTAGGAGCTAGCTACGGTCTCAAGATGTGTGAAGTGCTAAAACATAAATTACATGCTAGGATGAGCCGTGAGCAACGAGGTAAAAAGAATAACACGTCTCCGATCAAAATTCCTCTTTGCCAGCTAGTGGTCAGCAATGATTCAAGGAGCTGCCGGTCTGCATGCTAGGATGAGCCACCATCATAAATAAAGCCCTGCCGGTCGATTAAGCTTGAGGTATGTCGCACCATGAAAGGATCTACCGCCTACATGCGTGCCACGACTCGTAAAAGCATCTCGCAAATGGTCAGCGGCCATAAAGTAAAGGCGCATAAAGTAATAATCCCGGCTACAGCAAGTGGTCAACACTCCATAGTGAAACGTTCTGCCTGCCTGTTTAAAGAAAATCTAATAATCATCGGAGGAGTACTCCTCGCCATCACACTCGTCAAAATGCTCGACGAATTCCTCTCGCGCACCACCATGCCCGAGAGAATCATAGGCCCCTGACTCCCGGTCAGCCCACTCCTCAGGGGTGTACTCTTCATCTTCTGACACCGGAAAATTCTCGTTTTCGAACTCTGTTGTGTCAGGCTCATCGAAAGCTGCCCTGCCCACAGAAAACTCCTGCTGCGGTAAAAACTCTTCCTCAAGTGAGGGGTCGAAAACTCCGCCATAAGATGCGCTGTGAGAACCTGCGCCCACTGCTGCATCCTGTTCCAGTTGAGAGTCGGAATAGTATGGCATGGCCAAGCGGCCATGATACCCATGTACCTCTTCCTCGCAACTGTCAGAGTCGTAATACCCAAGTGGGTTATCCGACTCATCTTCCTCCCCACTACCTTCATCATACTGCTCAAAACTGCACTGCCCGGAGTCCATATAGGCAGTGGTAGATCGATGATGGTGGTGGTGATGAACTTCGGAGGGGCCTGTGGAACCATTTCTCTTGCGCTAGTCGCACTAGGCAAGGGTCGAGTAGTGGATACTTGTGACGAAACAAAGTTGAAATGTAAAACGGCCAGACCATCCCCAACGCCCATGTCATGAGAGATCACGCTCAAACCTACAGAATCACCGGAATCTATCTTCGCTGAGAGAGCACCACCAACCCTTGCGCTCTCCCCAACTACGATGTGGAGGATAACCGGGTCAAAATCTGTCGTGGGTTGCGTAGAAATCTGCGGAGCGTTCCGAAAATGGGCGAGCGCTCTAGCCTGCGCCTGGCACAGAGAGACAAGCTGAACGCGCTTCAGCAAATCAAGCTTCTGCATCTTAGCATCCGAGAGACTCAGCAACTCGCTGAGTGCCTCGCCCGACAAAATCTGTGGAGAATCCATGTGAGAAGAAGAATACAAAAAATGAACCCACTCAAGAAAAATCGTAGAGCACCACCTCGTCGTAATCACCCAAAGCCGTAAGCAGCCGCCTCCAGAAAATAGGTAGAATCTCGTCCCACAAGGAGTGGGAACGCTCAACCGAAAAATAGCGCGGAAATAAAATAAAATTCTACTCTAAAATTCAGCTCACGCAAACGTGAGAGGGACCATAACCTGCTGGAAACCGCAGCTCGGGCAGTGGGGACCCGCTGCCGACGGTGAAACAACGGATCACTAGACTCATATAATAGACAATATATATTGAGTCTAGGTCACTAGCTGTACACCGAGAATGACACACTGGATATGACACCCGACTGTACGAACTAGTCAGGATGTCATTTCCGGCAAGGGCTCCTTAACTTCACGTCCCAAGTGAGCACTCTCTTGCACCTAGGGCAAGGGGCGCGATCGCACTTATAGGATCGCGAAGGGCGCCACAACCTACAACGACGCGATACCTCTCACACATGAACCAGTTGGCCAACTACGAATGGCCAACTGCCATTCGTAGTTGGCAATACAAATCTCCACACAGAGAGTTTGGTGCTCTTTGATTGAGCGGACACCGTGACAAACTAATAAATGTCACATATTACACACGTGACCTCCTTGACAATAGTGCGCAAGGATGACTAGCGGAAACTAGCGAGAAGCGGGAAAAAGGGGGGCAGAGAGGACGCACACCCTGAGAGTGTGGCATCTCAGATTCGAACTGCCTGAGACCTCCCGACTTGAAGTCGGATCGTGCTCTACTTGATCCAATGCCACAAATTTAGCTTCATATGCGATATACACACACTATAAAAGGTCACTCTCTTGGATTAGAGATGATCGAATTTCGTATCGTCTGTGTAGGCCCTCCCAGTGTGGCACGATTGCCAAAGCCTGCCACAATTACGTCCTCTTAGGCGGATTATAGAGTTCCGACACCGCTGCGCCTACGACCTTGAAAATATTGTTTTTAAACACGTTGCTCAAGCGATAAAAGATCATTCACTCGGTTTCAATCAAGTTGAAATTCCGGTCCTACTATGGAGGCCCTCTTATAGCTCATCACAGTCATCAACTCCTCTAAGACAAGTTCTCTATGTCCGCACGTCACCAAAGAACTCGGAGATTCGTACATTCATTTCTTCACATATGCAATCGAAGGTCGCCCTTCGAATTCGAGCGAGTGGAACCCTCAAACAACAGCAAAGCAGTGCAACCCTGAATTGCCAAAGTGAGTTCTCTTTCCAAGCATCTGGTCAGACGCGACGCGACGCGCGACGGAGTACGTCGCGTCGCGTAATCTCAAAACCAGATTTAAGGACGGGCCCAGACGAGAGTTACGTGTTCTGTGACATCGGGGTCGCAATCTTTTGATAACATTTTCCATATAGAAGATCGCAACCCCGATGTCACAGAACTGGAGAACACGTAGAAACATAAACAGTTGTCGCTCGCACGTCATCCGACAGCCATACGTGAGCCGTATTGTAGATCCCAGCGCAGGATCAGCCAGAAGCCCGACCTGTAACAATTTCGTGAAAATAATCAGTTGTTCTCGTATATTTGTACAATCTCCATATCTGCCAAAGTTTGGGAGCTGCTTCGCAGTGTGCGGGAATGGTGTATGCTCTCAGATAATCAAACATCACACTATTACTGTTGGTATACATAGTACGTTTATGCACTAGTGCTTTGAGTGGATATGGCGGGCGGCCTTCTGAAGGGATGCTTTGGTCCCACACGATCCAAAGGGAAACGTGACAAGCGAGAAAACGTCGGGGACGTGCAGGAACAGATTAGCCGCAAGTTGGGTCTTGATAAGTCCAAATCTCAGCCTATTACAAATGAGATCAACTCCTCCGATCGTGGCAAGTTTGAAATAACAAGTTTCAACGACGGAAATGCCGCGGGAAACGACTGGAATCCCTTTCCCTGCAACGTGATGCGCCTGTTCGAGTCCGAGGCTGAAGCGTTGGCGGCGCACGCGGAAAGCGTTTCCGATGAGGAAAGCTTTCGCCGCGTGATGTGTGCGTTACAGTTCTTCACAGGCAGTGCCTTGGCCGTGGGTGGCGCAGTAGAAGCCGCGCATGTGATCGCATTCGAAAACATCGTCGGTCACTTGCTGGACGCGCTCTATCTTTTGTGTCGGCATCGCGGTGCGTTTCCAGGTGGAACGCGCGTCCGTCAGCGGGTGGCAGAGACTTTGCATAAGTGCGTGGACAAGCTGTACGACTGGTACGTCGTACAGAAGAAACGCAAAGCGATTCCATCCAGCGACAAGGCTCAATGGGGAGAAAAGGTTACCGCTTGGTCGAAGATTGGTATGTGCCATGCGCCACCACACTCTTCCAGATTGCCTTCGTACTTCACTGAGTCAAACAGCATCTAGCAGTCCTTTACCAGCTTCGGAGTTTTGTCTGAGAGAGGATAGTTGTTTTTGCAATCAAGGCATCAAGTGCTGCTACTCCTCCTTTTGTCGCTGCTCGCTTCCGAGAACCTTTCTCACTGGCCAAATGTTTTGCGTTTGGCTTTGTTGCAGCGGAGGTCCTCGTCAGCTACGCGCAAGCTCTGCAGAAAGTGAGCCCCCTTTCCTGAGTCTTGCGCGCACCAACTTGACGATTTGGTAGACGAGTCAAATGATCGCGCGGGCACTTTAAGTATCGAGTCTTCATGAGGGTACCGAAGGCATGCATCGCACCCTACGCCGCATCCCATACGCAGCAGGAGATCAACGCCGTTTCCCCCGTACTACTTAAGGGCAGCAGCGGAGCCTCACCCTTCGCTTCACCCGAGCAATCAGCACTGCAGCCGCCCGAATACCTGGCTGCTCGTCAGACCCAAACCTTGATCTCCTCATGTTTTTGTGATCGCTCTAGCCCCTTCAGACTGCTTAATGGTCTGCAACCCGTCCCCGCCCACTGCCTGGTGTCACGGAGCAGGATGCAGCAGTCGGCACTGGGCTGCTGTACGAGGCGCTTTGCATCCAGCAAGGCATCGCTATGCTGAAGGACGAGACGAAGGAGGGACTCGCGATCGCGGGTACGATGGGCATGGAGCTCGGCAGATCCGTGCTCTCCATGAAGCCCTCGCCGGAGTTCATCGGTGCCATCGCCGAGGGCGTCAAGTTCGGCTTCAAGCAGATCGCAAAGGAGCGCGATGGTCGCCTCTTCGAGCTCATCTTCTACATCAACACCTTCTTTTGGCAGGTGATCGCGCGACCTTGCTGTCTCGGGTATACTTGCCCTTACCAGTACTTGTGGATGCACCGCACGAGCTAGAGGCACTGAAGGTGTGCGTATCGGCCGGGAATCTGAATCCCTCCTGTCTGCTGAGTGGGCGCACGTTGCTGCGCGGCAGGTGCGCACGGCGCTCCAGGATCCACAGGCTGGCGTGGCGGATATCATACAATGCCTGCTGGATATGGAAGCCCAGCTGCTGGGCACCGCTCCACAGTGGCAGGTGGCGTACGCGTGGCAGATGATGCTCACGGAGCTGGTGGTCAGCAAGACTGGGGCCATCAGTTTCAAGGAAGTGGAGGCAGCGGTGGCGTCGGAGGGCATAGAGTCCGAGCGGGCTTGCACTCTCCAGGCGCAACAGGCGTGGGACCTGATGGTGGCTAAGCAGTGGCTGGTGCCCCCGCACGGCTTAGAAGCAGGCTCACTCAAGGACGGTGTGGTCGGGGTCGTGACGGGAATCAGCAGTGGCATGGTTGGGCCAAAGCCCCTCACTCAGAAGCTTCGATCCATAGTTCTCCGAGACTGTCAGCCAATCCCTTTCCAGCTCCGGACCTTCATCCTGAAAGGCTTGGAGCAGGAAGCCGGCGCGCCGCTGTCACCCTCAGCGCCGGCCGCGGAGGGGGATGACGCGCCCTCCTTCCGCGGCTTGCTCGGGTTCGTGGACTTCGACGGGAGCCTGGAAGAGGACACCGAGGATTGGGGCAAGACTCTGACCTCGGGCCTGCTGAAGGCGTCCACCAGCGTCGCATCCATGGCGATGGCCGGGCAGAGCCCTGTGGAGGCCGTGTTTGGGGCCCTGGAGGAGCGCCTGGAGGAGGCGGCCCACACTGTGGTGTCGCAGCAGGCGCTCATAGTGGGGAAAATCGCGCCGAAGGTTGGGGCGGCGATGGTGCGGGCGCGCAAGGTGGGAGGGATGAGCGTGCAGCTGACGGAGGCGCCTGACGATGGCCTCGCTACGACATCGTCCAAGCTGGACCGTCGAAGGGCGGCGCTGCCGCTCTTGATCAGGGAGCTGCGTCAGCTACAGAAGTGCCTTAACGCGATGAAGACTGGTGTGCAGGCCGCTGACCGGATGCTCGGGGAGGCCAGTGGTCTGGCCGATGGGGCCCTATCGCGGCTCTCCCAGGTGCGTCCTCACCCTTTTGCTCCCCTCAACGATGCGGCGACACGTGGCGCCTCGCCGCGGCTCGCCGAGCCGAGCTGGGCCTGATGCCGATGCTGTACGCGCCCCGCTACACGCGATTGCTGGCCGCAGGAGTGGACCGGGGCGGGCGTGCGCTTCGACGGCCGTCCGACGGGCGATCTTCCTTGAGGTTTTGGTCCGACGGGCGATCTTCCTTGAGGTTTTGGTCCGACATCTTCCTTGAGGTTTTGGTCCGACGGGCGATCTTCCTTGAGGTTTTGGTCCGACGGGCGATCTTCCTTTTGAGGTTTTGGTGGGCTTTGTTCAGGGGGCGGCCTCCTTGCAGAAGCTGGCGTGCTGCGATGCCCGCGAGGTCACGGCTGAGATCGCGCGCAGAATGATCGGCCAGCTGACAGGCGGCGCGCTGCTGGATGCGCTGCTGAGGGGTCTCCGTGAGGCCGCGCTGGATCCCGTCAAGACCGCCGTGCGTTTGATGGAGGCCAAGCACACCACGTGCGCCGCGGCTCTCCGCAAGGTGCGCACGCCGCCGCTCTCCGCGAGGTGCGCGCGCGCCGGGGCTTCGCTCTTGCAAAGGCTTGGTCTGTGATCAGTGCGGAAGGCATGGGCGCCGCTGTTTCCGTGCTCCTTGGGCACATCTCGGATGCGTAACCCTCAGGCGCGCCGCCACGTGGCCCTCATGATGCCCTATAAGTTGAGGCACTGCCTTGTTGGGCGCATGGGGGCTCCGTGGCAGTGGCGAAAAAATCCTATCAAAAAAGCCTAAACCCTAAACCTAAACCCTAAAACCCTTACAAACCCTCTAGAGAGCGCTGGGTACTGGGGATTGGGGATCGGGGTGCATGCAGATGGAGGAGGCAGTGTCAAGTGGCAGCCGGACCATGTACAGCCTGCAGCTGGAGGAGGTGCGGAAGGTGGCGGAGGACTATGAGAGCCAGGCCAAGGAGATGCGGGGCGCGCTGCTGGAGCCGCGCGAGGCGTGCCGCCTGGTGGTGTCACGGCTCAGGGGGCTGCTCGAGCACTGGGAGAGCCTCGTGAGCCGTTTCAGCGGGGGCGCGGCAAAGGCGATGCGGAAAGGGCTCGCCATGGCCAAAGGGCCGCTGCTGAAGAAGGCGTTGAAGCTGCTCGAGAAGGGGGTTGACGACGTGTTGGAGCCGTGCGTGGGGGCATTCGGCGAGGCGCCATCGCTGTTGCGCGACACGGTGCGTCAGATTGGCGAGCACGATCCAGTCGGGGACGGTACGGATACCAACAAGGCGGCGGCGGCAGGCATGGCGGTGCGAAGTCAGCTGTCGGTGACCCTCGGCAGCATGGGCGGCGCGATGGAGGAGCTGCGGAGGGTTGCAAAGCAAGGTGAGGGGGGGTTGGAGGAGCTGCTGCAGCAGATTCGAGGGGCTGTGACTGCGGCTGTTGGAGAGCTAGAGGAGGCGGGCAAGGAGGGCCTGGCGGCCATGGAGGCGGCCGTGGTAGACGAGGCGGGCGGAGTGGTGGCGGAGCTGGTGGGGGGCCTGGCCGGGCCGGAGTTTGAGCGCGCGCGGCTGAGTGTGATGCGGCTGAGCGGGGCGACGGAGCAGCTGGCCGGGGCACTCAACGAGGAGCAAAAACGGTTCGTGCACTCCGCTCGTGAGTGGCTCGGAGGACTCGCTATGCCAGACGTCAGCGTGACGCTGGAGGAGATGGTGCAAGCGCTGGAGGTGCTGAGTAGAGCTGCGCAAGATCTGGTGGGGGGGGAGAATGCCTCGCTCACGTTTGTCGAGGCCGGTTTACTGCAGCAAGCAACGAAGGTGAAGGAGGTGCAGGCGCAGATGGTCACTGCCTTCCAAGCTCCCCCCCCGATTGAGGTCGGTGAAGGGGGCGGCAGCCAAGTGCGCGGGCTGATGCAGGAAATAGTGGCAGAGCTACAGCCAGTACGGAAGCTCCTGACTGATGTGATGCAGGCGATGCCAGACCCGCAGGCCCTGATGGAGGCGGCGGAGGAGGCCAAGGACGTGTTGGCGGAGGTGGTGGAGGAGCAACTCGGTTCGCTGGCCGAGGGTGCCAGCGAGCTGTTGAGCCAATTTGGGGTCGACGAGGATGACGCGGCAATGTTGTTGACTACTGCGGTCTCGGGCATTCAACTGACCCTGGGTGCTCTGGTGACAGATGACGCATGGCGGGTGCGTGAGGGCGTCGTCAACTCGCTGCACGTGCTACAGTATACCTTCGAGGAGGATGCCGACCACCAGCAGGAAGCAGAGGTGCATCGCCCCTCCCCCCCGCGGCCCTTATCATTGGGCTGATGCTGGGCAGGCAGAGGCGCAGGCATGATCAGCCGGCCGGTCCTTACACACCGGACAGAACTTGTAAGATGCCAAAGTAGGCTTGGCATATTCTCTCCATACCATATACATGCACGTTGCATGTGGATACTTTGTTTGCACGAAGTGCATATGCTGCCTATGCAGTCAAAAATACATTCTTGAAAAACCGAGGGCGCCATGGACATAACGCATGGACATAACGCATGGACAAGACGCATGGACAAGAATCAGGGAACCGTTACGGACAATGCCGACCAAAAATATTTGAATGGACCTGAGGATGTCATGGGTTCGTTGATATACTTTGTGCATCGGCTACCCTGGTCAGCTGTGCGGCATTTCCTGCCGGAAACAACAGGTTCCGGTCCTCTCTCAAACAAGTTCTGCTAGATTGCGAGTTTCACGTAGAGAAGCTTCCGGACGAGTATCACAATTTGATCAACTTTCTGAAACCCCCGAAGTACCCAAGCCGATGAAATTGAATATCTGTTCAGTCGTTAAGCATGCGAAGCATGTATACTCGGATCATCCATAATTTCTGCACTATACGCACTGGCTTTATGATGACGAAGCGACCAGGCGCGGCCACACAATCTGATCGGGCTGCGCAATGTACGCTGGCAGGGGATTGGATGCCCGAAAGGGTAGAAAAGCCTAACATAATCGGTGAGAGGACTAAAGTCTGGTGGCGAGTGTGCATTGGGCTGTGCTAAACAGAGGGCGGACGGACGTCCTGTGTTTGTGGCCAGGGCCTGGTGGAGAGCGTGCAGCAAGCGCTGGTGTGGCGGCGGGCGATGGAGACGAGGACCGAGGTGATCAAGGCGATCAACTACCCGGGAGCTGCTCAGGGCATGCAGAGGGCGCTGCAGGAGAACTGGGAGAGTCAGAAGGAGAAGGTGCAGGCAGCGATGGAGGAGAGCATGCGGAGGGTGGAGGAACTTTCTCAACAGGCGGCCGAGACAGAAAGCCCGGAGGAGAGGAAGGCGTTGTGGGCGGAGTACAAGGAAGCTCAGGAGGAGCTCGAGGTCCGCCTGGGCAACCTCGGCGGAATGGAGCAGCAGGTGGGAGGCCCCAGCATGCAGCCCTTGTCGAGCGATGATGAGGGGGGTATGTGTTGAAGGTTTTTAGGGTTTAGGGTTTAGCCACCTTTAGGGTTAGGGGGTGCAGTTAGGGGGGCCTCATCAGGTGCACGGGCGCAGTTCTGAGCTGCAGATCGGTTGCCTTGGTGCTCCAGATGCACGAGGCGATTTCTGCCGCAGGATCAGAGAGAGGAGGAATGAGATGCTCTCCCAACGAGAGGGGTTATTTATACGGCGTAATATAAGCAAGGCCTCTCAGAACCATTTCTGACGAAGAAGCAAGGATTCCACCGTTTCTGAGAGAGAGATGAACATGAAGTCTGCGACATACATACAAACATATAACGGGCGCACACAGACACCCGGTGTGGGTACACAGCGCAGCCGATCCGCTGTGACTACGTGATGCCAAAGGAATCGGTCCAAGGATAAGCTACACCCACACACATTTACACGCAGTGCCTGTTGCGGCGCCTGTGTTGATGGTGCGGGCCATTGTCTGCTCAGCTCGGCACGGCGATCAACTTCCTGAAGGATATGCAGAAGACGCTGTTCCGCATGGAGCAGAAGCTGGCGGAGATCTCGGA
This sequence comes from Cymbomonas tetramitiformis, assembly GCA_001247695.2. Classification (NCBI taxonomy): domain Eukaryota; kingdom Viridiplantae; phylum Chlorophyta; class Pyramimonadophyceae; order Pyramimonadales; family Pyramimonadaceae; genus Cymbomonas; species Cymbomonas tetramitiformis. The sequence continues at coordinate 53,293 of LGRX02014990.1, forward strand.
GCAGGTCGCGGAGATCGGGGTGGCGGTGCGGTACCTCGCCGGGCGGCCCATCGACGAGGTGTTCACGATGCACGTCGCCAAGATGCGCGTGAAGCAGGCGGCTGCGCAGAAGGAAGTGTATATCCCTCTGCAGGCGCAGCGCATGCACTTCGACAAGGACGGCCGCTCTCTCGATAGTGCCGCCTCCGACCTGCTTCAGCACACCATGGAGTTCATACACCGAGAGCAGCAAGGCGAGCTGCTGCTGATCTCCGGCTACTCCGGCAGCGGCAAAACCACTTTTATGGACCGCGTGCTGATGAATCGCCTGTGGGAGGAGTTTGAAGTGTGTTATCTCCCCGCCCTCCGTCGCGACTCTTGATCCCGTGGCTCCTCTGCAGCCTTAACCATAGCATGTGCTGGCGCCCTGGGTTGCAGCCTTACCCGCAGCGTGTGCTGGCGCCCTGGGTTGCAGCCTTACCCATAGCATGTGCTGGCGCCCTGAGTTGCAGCCTTACCCATCGCATGTGCTGGCGCCCTGAGTTGCAGCCTTACCCATAGCATGTGCTGGCGCCCTGAGTTGCAGCCTTACCCATCGCATGTGCTGGCGCCCTGAGTTGCAGCCTTACCCATAGCATGTGCTGGCGCCCTGAGTTGCAGCCTCGCCCCTCGAGGTGAAGGCGAGCGTATTCAGGTGAGGGTCGCTCGGGATGTGCGGAGGGGGCGTCTCGGTCATTTGGCTTGCAGATAGCTTCTAGAACACCCGGGCAGACCCCTTACGTACCCCTGTACTGCTCACTGCCGCTGTTGAAGCAGCCGCTGACGGACTTGATCGAGGAGAGCCTCGAAAAGCAGTTCTACTTTGACACGCCGCAGATCCGCGAGTGGAAGGACGCCCTTCTGTACGACCCCCCTCGATATGGCCTCGTCCTCGTCTTGGACAGCTATGACGAGCTCAAAATGGAATATTTCGAAAAGAATTTGTATGACAGCAACGATGTGGAGGAAAAGGCGCTGCTTCACAAGGTCGTAGAAACCTCTTACTCTCGAAGCCAGAGCAGCTTTTGCGGCTCCCCTGTTCTGCCCACCGCAGATGCATCTTCTTTGCGATCCTGCGGCGAGCGCTTCATATCGCCGTCTGCACATGGGCTGACCTCGTCGATGTGGGAGCGCCACATGAGCGATCTTAGGGCTTGGAGGGCAGGCTGCGCCATCGATCCTCGTCACAGGCCCCAGGCACAGTAGAGACTGGTGTTAGGGGGGGCAGCGGGGATGGAGTGGGGGTGAGCAAGTCAGGTGATCGTGACGTGCCGGGCCGAGCCGCTCAATGGCCAGCAAGATTACACCAATTGGTTCAAGCCGATGCAGACCACGAATGCGGAGTTCGACGCGCTGGCGGCCTTTTCAGAGTTCCGCATCGCGCCCTTCGACAACCGCCTGGAGGAGTACGTCTGTGCGCACTCCGCGCACGAGTTCGTCTACCACGTTCTCCCGCCGGGACTCTCCGTGGCGATGCCTGAGATACCCCTCGGGCAGGATTCCGTCCTCCTGCTGAAGGGCGCCGGGTTCGAGAACGACCAGATGTGCGAAGAGCTCGCAGCCCTCCATGGAATGCTGGGCGCGGGGACTGCAGCTGCCAGCGCGGCGCAGGACAGCACGCGGCTGTACGCTGCCGCGGCGGACATCTTCCAGCAGCTGTCCAACCGGCACAAGGGGGAGATCCCCGACTCGCATCTCGCGATGTGGGCGCTGGTGGCTGGCGCGGGCAAGTGCGCGGCTGCACCCCTCGGGCCGGAGGAGCATGAGGGAGAGGCCGTCATACCGGCGGAGATCTTGGAGAAGGCGCGGTTGAGGTGGACTGCGCAGGACTACCTGGATAACGTGAGGCGGCTACCAGAGCTGGTCGTGCTGTTGTCCACTCCTTTCATGATGGAGATCACAACCCAGATCTTGCAGCGTATCCTCCGCGGCGCCGGGGAGGAGCAGGTGCGTGGGCGGTGGCCGCGCGCGTCTAGTGCGTCTGTCAATCTGCCGACGCGTTGCCTGAAATGAAAAGCAGAAGCCACATTTTCCGGGGAGGAGTAAGGCCCATCGCCGCTCGCTACTGCTGCACTCGCGCCTGGCCGCTGACATACACCTTCGGGCTGCGCTGCTTCTAATGACTTGTGTGTGGTATCTGATTAGCCCCCACCCCCCTCCTCGTTTCTGCATTTGCCGATTTCTCCTCACGTGACCTCAGATCCCGGAAATGGTACACCCCGCTTTTCACACGGGGTGCTGTGACACACCCTGCCTGCAAATGCGGGGCTTGTGTCACACGCCATCTTGCCATGCTGCCTCTCGCATCCACGTGGCTGGGAGGGACACGCGGAATCCGGGATGCACTCAGAAGCTGACGGTGGTCGAATCGAAGCGCCTCACTGTGGATGCATTCCAGTGGGAACTAGTCGGGTCTTCGGCGAGGATCTCTGACATCGAGTTCACGACTTCTCATGCCCCACTTGTCCAGTTTATTTGTTGTCATAACTCGTGGCAGGCGGCCAGAGACCTACCACAACCCTCGCTTACATCCAGACCTCCTGTATCTGCGCTATTGTGGAGTGATCACTGAGGAGGGTGTGTTCGGCATCGGGTCGGTCGCAGGAGTTGAAGAAGCAAGTGCTCGCCACGTTTTCGACGCGGGGCGAGCAGGTGTGGAAAGCGCTGCGGACCCACAAGATCATCCAGAAGCTCCCCGAGATCCAGCGGCTGCTGGAGGAGAGCGGCAGCCAGTGCCCCATCCTGGAGCGCATCTCGGAGCTGGAGCCGGACGAGCGGCGGCGGCTCCGCTTCAGCCTCCGCCGGAAGCCCATCACCCGCTACCTCATCTACACGCAGTTCCTCGGCTTCTGGTTTGAGCGCGAGGTGCACAAGCATTTGAAGCGCTCCAGCGGGGTGCAGCCGGCAGACCTCCTGTGGGACGTGCAGGAGTACTCGAAGCGGCTCGCGGTGAAGATGCTGTCGCAGAATCTGTCCAAGGTGGTGTACGACCAGCGCGGGGGTCTCTTTCGCACCGAGAACGAGTGGGACCGCTTCTTCATCGACAGCGAGCAGCTGCGGCTGGTGCGGCAGTCCGCGCCGCTGCGCTCCACCAACAACGCGCACTCCTTCATCCACAAGTCCGTGCAGGAGTACCTCGTCGCCTCACAGCTTCTCGACGAGCTCAACAACACGAACGAGGTGGCAGCCGCTCCTCCCTGCAACCCAGCGCCCCTAAAATCCAGAAGATACCCCTAACAACCCTAAAAGAACCCTAAAGTTAAACCCTAAAATCCCCCAAAAACCTTCATATGGCACCCTCTGTGCACTCCCACCCTGATCTTGTTTTATCTTATCCTTTTATCCTACAGCCGGGCGTCCTCTCAGAGCCCCTCACACCCGCCACCTGTGGTGCACCTCAGCCGGCACGTGGCGTGTTTCCGGCGGGGGGAGGGAGGAGGAAAGGGTGAGGTGGGGTGGTGTCTCACGGGGCGTGGAGGGCGGGCGAGGGAGCCTCAGGGGGCCACCTCGACCGATTGGATGTTGAAGGCATGTGAGTACCTGGGGGCAACGTTCAGCCGTGGGAATGCGCTGGACGATCTGAAGCTGGGCTCCGAGCAGCTGAAGCGGTACTTGTTAGAGGCGGTCGCGAAGACAGGGGGGAAGGAGGGGAAGGTGGCGGACCACAACCGGAGAAGGAAGCGGCTGCAGGAGTGCTTGCAGTGCCTGGAGAAGGGCTCGCTGAACTCCCTGGACGTGAGCAGCGAGGAGGCGGTGATCGACTTCGTGGCGGACCGGCTGCTGATGGACACCGAGCTCGCCGGGCAATTCCGAGTCGCGGCCGGGCTGGCGCAGACCTTCCCGACGCAGCTCCAGGGGGCGCGGGAGAACATCTGGCAGATCCTACAAATGCCGCTTCCCCGGCGCGAAGGCCACACGCTGCTGATGCAGGCGGTCAAGAACGACGCCAGGGAGCTTCTCACGCAAGTCTTGGACGTGGCGCACTGCCTCAGCTCCGAGAGGGGTATGGCGGAGTACGTGCACCAGGCGAGCAAGGCCGGCGTGTGCGCGGTGCACCTGTGCGCGCGCTACGGCCATGTCGGGGCGCTCGACTGCTTGCTCAGCAGCAGGCCCTTCAGCACCGACTTGGAGGCAGCCAAGCAGCTCCTGCACTGGGAGACCAACCCCAATCATACTAGTACAGGTGATGGCTCTCGTTCTGCCCTGCAGGGGGGGGGACGGGGATTTGTTCTTCAGCCCGGCGCCTCTGGGAGTAGGGGCTCTATCCGTGCCAGGAGCGCGTCTGGGCGTAGGGGCTCTATCCGTGCCAGGAGCGGCTCTGGGCGTAGGGGCTCTATCCGTGCCGGGAGCGCGTCCGGGCGTAGGGGCTCTATCCGCGCCAGGAGGAGCGCGTCTGGGCGTAGGGGCTCTATCCGTGCCAGGAGCGTCTCTGGGCGTAGGGGCTCTATCCGTGCCAGGAGCGCGTCTGGGCGTAGGGGCTCTATCCGTGCCAGGAGCGCGTCTGGGCGTAGGGGCTCTATCCGTGCCAGGCGCCTCTGGGCGTAGAGGCTCTCCGCGCCAGGAGGCGTCTCTGGGCGTAGGGCTCTATCCGTGCCACGAGCGCGTCTGGCGTAGGGCTCTATCCGCGCCAGGAGCGCGTCTGGGCGTAGGGACTCTATCCGTGCCAGGAGGAGCGTCTGGCGTAGGGGCTCTATCCGTGCCAGGGCGCCTCCGGGCGTAGGGGCTCTATCCGTGCCAGGAGCGCCTCCTCTGGGCGTAGGGGCTCTATCCGTGCCAGGAGCGCGTCTGGGCGTAGCGGCTCTATCCGTGCCAGGAGCGCGTCTGGGTGTAGCGGCTCTATCCGGGCCAGGAGCGCCTCTGGGCGTAGGGGCTCTATCCGTGCCAGGAGCGCGTCTGGGCGTAGGGGCTCTATCCGTGCCAGGAGCGCCTCTGGGCGTAGGGGCTTCTGCACTGTGGGCGGGGGGTCTCGGGTTGGACGCCTGGATCTCGCGTGGCAAGATGCGCTCTGTTTTGGAGGTGAGAGGACTTGCGGTGGGATGCAGGCGTGTATGAGCACTTTGCGACCAAGCAGACTCCCTTGCATGTGGCATCCTTGTTCGGCCAGACCGAGTTCGCCGAGCGCCTCCTCAACGAGATCCACAAGTCCGGCATCATCTCCCCCAGCCCGCTGCTGCTCATGGAGGACGCGCGTGGCCGGACGCCGCTCCACCTGTGCGCCCTCAGAGGCCACGTGGACGCCGCCCGGCTCCTCATGGCGAAGTGCCAGTCCTTGGGCAGCACGAGGCCGGCGCTGCTGGAGGCCATCGACTGCGACGAGTGGACTCCGCTCCACCACGCGGCGGCCCACGGGAGCGAGCCGACGGCGAAGGCGCTCATCTCGGCGGCGACCGACGACGAAGGTCTCGACCCGTCGGAGTACGCGGCGCGGCGCAATGTGGACGGCGAGACCGCCCTGCACCTCGCTGCGAAGGCTGGAAACTCCAAGGTGCGCCCACGTGTCCCTCACCACGGCCAGGGCCGCGTCGAGCAGGGCACCTCCCTACGAGTTCCCTCTGCCGCCTTCGCTGGTACCTCCGCCTTTGGCTGCGGGCCGAGTCTTTGTCCCCATCAAGGGAGGCTCCGCCTGCGGGCTCCCCCCGGAGGGCCTCTGTCCAGGGGGGGCGCGGCACAAGGCGCTGGCATCGACTCGGCGTGGAAGATTCGCAGAAGCTGCGTGCATGCCACGTGACGCGTTGTAGGGCAGAATTGTAACTTCGAGGCGGCAGGGATACAAGCAGCGCCTGATGTACGATTGGTCAGAGATGTTTCGAAGTGGCAGGGCCTAGCGTGATCCGGTCTGTGGCACGCGCATGTCACACAGACACAGACCAACGCCAACTGATCCGGGTGTAAATCGAGGCAGAGATTCTGCACATGGCCGATAGCATGAATGAAAGACGAGTTTTCAGGCTGTGTGGCTTTCTCCTGGAGCACGCCTAGCCCTCTATGGCCGATATGAGTCGATTTGCTCGACAAGCTGACGAAATGTAGTTGAAGGGCCGTTGGATTTCGATTGGGCAACCTGGTTTTACGGCTCTGGGTCGAGCGGCCTAGCAAGCAAGTCTCGAACTGATGATTCAGAAAGCTCTAAAACTATTCTTTGATCTGAACCGCGCTCGTGGCAGCTGAGATCACACCTGTGGCTTTGATCTGAACCGCGCTCGTGGCAGCTGAGATCACACCTGTGGCTTTGATCTGAACCGCGCTCGTGGCAGCTGAAATCACACCTGTGGCTTTGATCTGAACCGCTCGTGGCAGCTGAGATCACACCTGTGGCTTTGATCTGAACCGCGCTCGTGAGATCACACCTGTGGCTTTGATCTGTTCCGCGCTCGTGGCAGCTGAAGTCACACCTGTGGCTTTGATCTGAACCGCGCCGTGGCAGCTGAGATCACACCTGTGGCTTTGATCTGAACCGCGCTCGTGGCAGCTGAGAAATCACACCTGTGGCTTTGATCTGAACCGCGTCGTGGCAGCTGAGATCACACCTGTGGCTTTGATCTGAACCGCGCTCGTGGCAGCTGAAATCACACCTGTGGCTTCGATCGTGGCACTCCATAATGGCTTCCGCATCGTTGGCTGTCTTCCAGCTATAACTACCTGCGTGAGGCAGGTCCTCCTATCAGGCAGCAGTGTTGGCACGCGAGATGTCATCGCGCTGTGAAGTCATCACATAGGAGGATGCGACGGATTGGGCACACACCTAGGCTATCCATTGGCATCGCAATCTTGCCGGACCTTTGCTGTTGCACACAAAACCGCAGTGATGTGCTATTTGCGGTCGTACAGAAGGGGGAGTCGGGGGAGGGGCGGAGACCGGGTCGATGCAGGTGATGCGGACTCTGCTCGATGCTGTGTCGGGCGCGAAGCTGTTCTCCGTCCCCGGGGGTGAGGCGGCTACCACAAGCGAGGCCCGAGACAGAACCGCGGATCCTGCGGCCAGCGTGCCCGCGGAGGGGGGCAAGGGGAAGGCCCTCGGGGGCAAGGGAAAGGCCCTCTTAGCACAATACCTCGCCGACACCACCTCAAAGCGCGAAACCGCATTACACCTGGCCGCGCAGGGGGGGCACGTGAAGTCGCTCGTCGTCCTGCTCAGTGCCGCCCCTCCCGAGCCTCTACTGCGCGCCGCCCGCGAGGTCGACGAGCGCACCGCCGTCCACCTGGCGGCCGCCGGCGGGCATGCGGCGGCTCTCGGGGAGCTGCTGCGGTTCTCCGAGGCGGAGGCGGCGGTGGCGGTGACGGATGCCTTCGAGCTGACCCCGCTGCACCTGGCGGCCCTGCAGGACTCTGCGTGCCTGCAGATGCTGCTGAAGGCTGCGGGGCGCTCCAAACTGATGGATCTCCTGGCGAGCCCCGACCAGCACGGGTGGACGGCGCTCCATTTTGCCTCTGCCGTGGGGAGTGCGGAGTCCGTGCGCGTCATCCTGCAGTCTGCCAAGAGCCCTCAGGTGAGCCTCATGGAGCAGCTGAGCCTCTCCGGACTCCCAACGCTCAGGCATCTGCCTACGCCTACACCCTTCCTCGATGGGATTGCTACTTGCTGTGGATTCTCTTTGGCACGTGTCGCTCTGTTGCCGAAGGCACCCTCTGCGCACGCTTTTGATTAAACGAGTGCGCGCCCCCACTTTGTGGGCGGCTGAATTCTATGTGCTGAAAGCCCACGGATGTGTGGCCAAAATCAACCGAGCCTCCGGGTCGGGAGCGGGGCGGCCGTCAAACGGAACAGATGTGTGATCGAGGTGGATGCAGGCCACACGATACGTTTGTTGGCGTGTAACATCGGCTGTTATGTGTCACATGCGCACTGTCACTGGGACACTGACTCTGAGCACAAAACCACGGAAGACTGCGTTTACCGATGTAAACGTTTCGCGCGAGTCACTCTGTTTGCCATGGATACAGAAAATGAGGAAACCTACGAGGCGCTGTCACACAGCTCCCATCGCACTGTGAGGGATCTATCTATGCACTTAAAATAGAAAATAGGTATCCATGTCTTCATCCTCCACCGCCCTCGGGTCGATGAAGAATGCCACCACCGTCGGATCGAGTTGAGGGCTGAGGGCGGAGAGCTGAGACCAGCCTCCAAGACAGCAGATCTCCTCCACCATAACACCCACTACCCGTGCGCTGAAGTACCCCCCCCTTCCAGAGGGCCACACCGCAGTGCGCCCCGCGCCAGTTGGCACCTTTAGGATCCGCTGTAAAGTCCTCCAGCATCCTGGCCGGTGATTGATAACAATGTCAACGTGTGGCGGATTGTGACGGAGCGCCAGCCCTGCCGCCCCGCCAGAAGATGACAAAACACCGATGCTGCTGTATAGTACTGCGGGAGCTGTGCATTGCGCTCGTCCGCCCGCGTGGTCCGCTTCAAGCAGCTTTGTCGCTGCGCCTCGTTTGTGCCATGACACGTCTGCAACCGGGAAATTGGCAGTTCACTTTATCCCGACGAGCCACACCAAAGCAGTCTCTGCGACCGCCACCGCCTCCAGCACGGCACATGCATTGCCCTCTCTCCTGAGAGAGACAGAGAGCGCGCCGCAGTCCGCCTTGGCCTAAAGGCACTCACTGCATGTGTGCGAGGAGCCTGCGCCCAGCCTCCACTTTCACAGCGAAGAGTAGGTTCCAAAAGAGAGTCCGGTACATACTGGTACGCACTTGTATCAGCAGTCGGTCCACGCTGAGGTGGTCCATCCTGAGGCGGCGCGAGCGGCAACTGCTCTCTCCCTGCTGTGTGCTGCATTAAGCGTCACGGGCGCGGTGTCGTTCGGTCCGAAGCTGATGTGTGTCACGGGATATTTACGTCACACGTCCGATCCGCACAGCTCATCCCATCTCGTGCTGCAATGAGCTGGCACCCGAGAAGCAGCTTTGTCGCTGACCTCCCCCTGCCGTCTCCACCCCCTCCCCCCCACCCCCATCCCTCTCGACAATGCGGTGTCACAGGCGAAGGCGCGGCTGCTTTATAGTTTTGCCAGAAGTCACTCCTCCGTCCAAGAGCGGGCTCTCGGACCCTCCTTCACCCCATTGCAGCTGGCTGCGGTGCTCGATCACCCGGAGGTGGTGTCACTTCTCCTCGCAGCGGCCCCCGATTCAATGACCTACGCCAACCTCGCCAGCCCTGATCCTTGTTTCTCAAACGCGGCTTTCTCTGCCGACAGCGAGGGCGCCGTGACATCAAGCCCTGGGAGCCCCGCCTCGTCTGCCCACGCCACGTTCCCGTCTAGCCTCGAGCTCGCCCTCGTCCTGCCCTTCAACTCTGACCGACCTCTGGAGGCCTCCTCCATCATGGCCATCCTCAAGGGCGAGGGGTTGGCGACCTATCAGCTGAAGGGCGAGGACGTGGCGATGTTCGCAATGAACGCCACCTCCAAGAGGAAGCTGCAGGAGGCGCTGGACATGGGTGTGCTGCCGCTTCTGCTGCCATTCGCGCCTCCGCGGCTCCAGCTGCTTCACGCCGTGCTGCTAGGGGACCTCCCGGCGGCGCAGAAGGCGCTGGAGAAGGGCGCCTTGGCGTCCTCGGTGTACTGGCACGGCGTGTCAGCACTGCAGGCGGCCTGCTTGCGCGGGGACGCCGCGGTCGTGGGGGCGCTGCTCAAGGCCGCCGGGGGCGCCGCGGACGTCGTGCTGACCCAAGACCGGGAGGAGTGCGGCCCGATCCACACCGCCATCTTCTGCAGGTACCCGGAGGTGTGTGCGCTGCTGCTGCGCCACGTGGCGTCCGCGGTGTCCGCGCAGGGCGGGCGCCACGGCAGCTGTGGCGCCATGCAGGAGTTGGCGGTGCTACGGGGACCCCGGGGGCGGACCCCGCTGATGTACCTCTGCGAGAGCGGCTGGCACGAGCTGGTGGGCGTGCTCCTGAAGGGGTGTAAAGCCCCAGCTGAGGTGGACGTGCCGATGGTGGATGCGCACACGGCGGAGGAGATCTTCGGCTTGTTGCTTGCCGCGCAGCAGGGGCACGTGGAGGTTGTGCAGGCGTTGCTGGACGCCGTGAAGGAGATGGATGCGAGCTCGGACGAGGCAGGGGTGTTCGAGTACTTGACGCAGGAGACTGCCGGGGGGGACAGCGCGCTGAGCGTGGCTGCGGGGAATGGGGACGTGAAGCTGGTGGCGCTGCTGCTGGAGGCGGCGGGGGAGCGCCGCGCGGAGTACGCCCGCGGGCGCGCCGGCGTGGAGGCGTGCGGGGGGCGGCGGCCGTTGATCTGGGCAGCGCAACCCCGCCGGGAGGTGCAATGCCTTTTGCTGGAGGCCCTGGAAAGCCCGAGGTGCGTCGAAGGACATGGCCGGCTCATCAGTGGGGCAGAAAGGACATGGGTTTTGTTATCTGCTGTACCTCATATAATCTTCATTTATTTCTGTATGTTACCTCTATATTTCTGCTGGTGGCTTCATGGGGTTTGCATGGCGCATTTGCCAAAACCCTAAAAGAATGCCTCGTGCTGCCGAGGACCCCAAACCCAGTTTGCGCGCTGCTCAGAACCCTCGGTGGGCCTTCAATATTGGGGTAGAGCGCTTTTGTGGGTTGCAGGTGTGGCATGCATTGATTGACTGTTCTTGCTCTCCGACAATAAGAGCTGTGGGGGCGGGGAGGGGAGGGAGGGTAACAGTGCGGCAAACACATCTGGAACCGTGCATGCTTTGGAAACTTCGGCTATGACGTGGGACGCTGCTGCACCGGCGTTACTGACGATGCTCGCAAAGTCAGGGGTTCAACGTGGACAGGTGAGGCGCGCGCACTGTGAACGCCCGCAGGCGAGGCGCGCGCGCTGTGAACGCCCGCAGGTGAGGCGCGCGCGCTGTGGACGTCCTGCAATCTGCGAGCCATCCACTAGACACTAAGGCATGCACTGCGCGCTGAAGAATGCCCTCCCTCCCTTGAGGAAGCTATCTTCCATTCACTGCCGCCTGGTAGTCACCGGCCGTGTGCGCGTCGCCTCTGAGAGGATGTGGTGGATGAGGAGCGGTGGTCACAGCTGCTATATATAGACGCACAAGTTGATACTCTGACGGCGCTGCCGACATTAGCAGCCTTTTATTCGCCGGCACTCCCAGGCAGAGGGCCCTTAGAGCTGCAGTACCATAAGCAGGAGACCTCTGAGTACGGCTGGGACACCTTCTACTCCAAGGCAGCGGAGGCATGCAAGGTGCGGGGTGCCGGGGGTTGGGGGTGTTTAGGCAGAAGCGGGAGGGGATCACAGGGCGCAGGGGCTGCAGGCGGCAAAGAATTTAGGCAGAAGCGGGAGGGGATTGCAGGGCGCAGGGGCTGCAGGTGGCACAGAATTTAGGCAGAAGTGGGAGGGGATCGCAGGGCGCAGGGCTGCAGGCGGCAAATTTAGGCAGAAGCGGGAGGGGATCACAGGGCGCAGGGGCTGCAGGCGGCAAAGAATTTAGGCAGAAGTGGGAGGGGATCGCAGGGCGCAGGGGCTGCAGGCGGCAAAGAATTTAGGGATGGTGTGTAAAAGCAGGGGCCAGGGTTGTGGACGTCTTGCGTCGAGTGGCGGGGCTGCGCGGAGGTTGTGGGGATGGGAATGAGGGAACGCATGACCGCGACGAGCGCGCTGGTCATACAGCACACCTGCCGCTCCAAGCGCCCCTTGGTGCCCGCTTCTGCTTGATGCTTCCGTGCATCTTCCACGGCCGTCCGTCCTATGGTTTGCATTCATCGACCAACAGGTTCCATTCGTCGACTGTTAAGCTATTGGAGGTGTGCCAGAAGCAGCTGCAGTCATGAGCAGAGGGCTGAACCAAGGGGGGTTGGGGGTGGGGGGAGAGCAGGCGCACCCGATGAGCACTCGTGCAATCACGAGCTCGTGCGCCGCGGCGGGCGCTGCGGTGACATTCTGCTTCTGGGACAAGAATGTTGAAGAGGATAGGGAAGCGCAGGTCACACCTGAGGGGCACGACATCCAGGTGCTGGAGGTCCGCGGGAACTCCCCCGGGGAATGGGACGCGGCTGCCGGCGAGCTCGTGGCGCAGCTGGAGAAGGCCGGGGTGCGCCGCGGCCAGCTGCTGGCTGTGGACGCGCACTGCAGCTCCAACTTCGGGAAGCCCATCTTCAGCGCCCACTTTGCGGCCTCGCTGCCTGACCAAGGCCCCCTCGATCTCCACTTCCATGGCCAACACACTGACGTGTACGGCTGGGACGATTTCTACCGCATCGCCGCATCCCTTGTGGACAATCCCCGGCGGGTTCGTGAAGGTACGCGCTGCACGTCGGCCCCTAGGAGCAGCGGTCAGCCCAGGCTTCGCACTGGCTGACAGAATAATGTGCCGTCGAGGCGACACGTCTGTTGCGTGCTCGTGTCAAGTAGCCTTCCATCTGTGTCAAGGCCACGTCGCATGCCATCTTTCTCAGATACTTTGTAGCCGCCGGATTCACAGCAGCATATCTTGCTTTGGCTATCCACCTTCGGGCCGCGAGGGTGCCTGTCTCCGCCCCGCCTTATCTAACCGACAGACTGGTGATGCCGAGTGACAAACGCGGTTTCACCTTGGTTTAGAGCAGCTACCCGATCCATCACTCCAGCTGGAGAAGACCCCCACCGCAGGCACCTGGCAGACCTGCTTGGCCTCCGAGGATGGCCCTTCTTGCGTCATCCATCTTCCCGCACCTTATTAGGTCATGCACCTTGTGAGGTCATCAGTATGGGCTCATCGCGCCGCCTGCAGGCCCCGGCAGTGTGGTGAACATCACGGGCTCCTGCAGCATCGGCTCCTCGGCAGCTCTGTACGTCTTCTGGCACGGCGGCCCCAACGTCGAGGAGGCGGCGCCAGTGGAAGGTGCAGCCCCCAAGCCTATAGAAATTGCACTGAGCAGCTGTGATTCACCGGCATGGCTTCCCCGATGGCCCCTTTCACGCCAGCCTCTCTTGCCATATAAATAGATGAATAAGACAACCCTTCTGGGCTGCGTGGCTTTTTGTGAGGGGAGCCTAGCCCCATTATCTCTCTTGCCACGTCATCCGTCTTTTCATTACCTTGTATTCCTTTTTGCCACGTGGCGCTGTATCGTTCCGCATGATTCCTTCTGTGTGTCGTTCCGCACGATTCCTTCTTTGTGTCGTTCCGCACCTGCAGAGAACAGGAACCCGTGATTCCCCCTGTCGGGACGAGCGCATCTCCATCCAGCCCCAGAGCAGAAAGGTTCTGCATTCCTACCGCATGAGGGGTCTCGGGCATGCCTCCTGTGAGGGTTTCTAGGGGGAGAGAATTCGGTGGCGCCCAATGTGCGCTGGCAGTCTCCCAGCCTGGGGCAGGCGGTGCGGACTCCTGCGGGTAATGGTAGGAGGTGTACCCCGGCGCTCCATAAGGTAAGGCGGGGTAATGCTGGAAGGGCATGCCCCCTGCTCCTGGATAAGGGAGGCCCCAGTAGTGCCCCGAAGGAGGGTGTCCGACTCCTTCTGCATCTCCATACACTGGTAGGACCGGGGTCTGCGGGGATCCCCAGGGGGGCGATACCAACCCACCGTAATGTCCCGATGGGGGGGCAGGTATCTCCAGTCCCACTGACCCAGCAGGGGGCGGGTAGTAGGTTATCCCGCCAGCCGTTACAGGGACGGCTGGCCCCGGGCTGGGCTAGGCTGCCAGTGGTGCTGACAGCACCACACACCCAGGCGGGAGAGCCCAGGGGTGGGCAAGAGGAGGGCCCCCAAACCACGGGTGTGCTGCCGCTTCCGGGGCGAGTGCAGCCCCAAACCCTACCTCTCCTCGCAGCACTCTCAGAAGCGCCTGGGTGGAGGAGGTTAGGGTTTGGGTGGCCTCCCTCTGAGAAGCCACTGAAGGAACTGGGCACTGACAGAGGACCCTCTCCTGGGTCCTGCAGCCCAGCCGGACCGGTCTCAGCCGGTTGAGAGCTCACCACAGGTGTCGGGGAAGCCAAAGCTGGTGGTATATGCTTAGGGTTTGCGTTGTAACGCTAGCTATACTGAATGTAGGACATTACTGAGAGATGAATTGGCAGTCAGAGGACTCCAGTGGGGTTTTAGGGCAGCGGGGGACGGGCGTTAGTGAGAGATGACGTGGCAGTCAGAGGACTCCAGTTGTGTAAGTCCCATTTCCTTTGCAGTGGAGTGCCATCCGTCCGTCTGTTTTGGGGAGCTCCCTGAGGTCACGGCCGTGGCCGAATAGTGTCATCACTTTGTTGAAGCTCAGTTCAGATTTTTTGTTGCCTGCATCACGCTGTCCTCTTTCGGTACTATTCAGTGATTGGATGGCACAGGCGGAGCAGATGACGGGGCAAAGGAGCTCAGAGCGATGTTTGGATGAATGACAGAGCCGAGCAGATGATGAGATGGCAATTGGATGGCAGGCGGAGCAGATGATGGGTGCGAGGGAGCTCGGAGCAGTGATTGGCTGACTTGGAGGAGCATGGGACGGATGTGTGGAGTCTTGAGTATTGATTGACAGAGATTAATGGAGCAGATAGTGAGTGCAAGGGAGCTTGGAGCTCTGATGGGATGTTGGGGCAGAGCGGATAACGAGTTCACGAGAGGGCGGCCGTTGATGATGACGGGATGGAGCAGATGACGGGTGCAAGGGGGCTCAATGCGATCCCAGGCGATCTGCTGGATGTTCAATACGTCGAGGCGCGGGCGGCCGGTGACTCCTGGACGGAAGCAGCTGAGGCAGTGATCGCTAAGCTGCAGGAGCTCAATGTGAGACGCGGGCAAATTCTGTCCATCGATGCTCATAACAATGACCCAGATCACGATGCCATCTTCAGCGCACACTTTTGCCGAGGCGCGCCCCCATGCGCCCACCTGAATTCCGAGCCTTGGTGCCAGAAGATTGGGCATATCAGCATGGGCCCATCTCTTGGTCAGTTGCGGAGGTGCGCTCCCAGCACGCTATTGGGCGAAGGAGACTCTGGATTTAGTGGCCAGGTGCGGAGGTGCGCTCCCAGCACGCTATTGGGCGAAGGAGACTCTGGATTCAGTGGCCAGGTGCGGGGGTGCGCTCCCAGCATGCTATTGGGCGAAGGAGACTCTGGATTTAGTGGCCAGGTGCGGATCTCGCAGCACCAATCAGACGGCGGCCATGCTGGTTGTGCTGTTTGCAGGTCTCCCAGATAAAGGCGAGCTTCGAGTCTCCTTCCACTCCCAAGAGCTGTCTGAGAACTCGTGGGAGATAATTTACCGGCTGGCGGAGAAAGCCGTCGCTGGATGTGATAAGGACGATGTGATCTCAATCACCGGCGCCGGGACGGAGGACGGCACGGCCGTCTACTTTGCCTTCATGTACGACAGGTCACCGAGCTGCTTCGTGCCCGCGGAGGACTTCCACCTATTATACGAGGACCGCGGCTGCGGCGCCTCCGAGGACCTGTCCATCTGGCGCCCCGTACTAGAGCCCGGCTGCGTGCTTCTCGGCGACCACGTCAAGCTGGGCTACGGTGCACCCACTGCCGGCGTCTGTACCGGCAGTACCGCTCACGACAGCGAGGCGTTTGCGCGGCCTCAGAGCTACCACCTAGAATGGCACCAGCCAAATGGTCGCCAGCAGCTTTGGGTTTGGAGAGCGGAGCCGCCTCCGGGGTACGTGGCACTCGGCGTGGTGTGCACCCTGACGAAGCACGCCCCAAGGGTGGACCTGATGCGGTGCGTGCGCCAGGACTTGGCGGCTCCGCTCTCTGTGGGCGGGCCGGAGATGATGTGGAACTACAAGACCGAACCTTTAGAAGAAGACACATATTTGGCCGGCGAAGGCTCCGGGGCATTCTGGGGACTGCCGCTCGGGCTGGCGGCGGGGCAAGGATCTACACAGATGGATCAACGGCAGCCCTCCTTCCCAGTGCACACGGTGAGGAATCCAGGTGTGTGCGCTCCCTCCTGACGCCTCCGCATGTTGCCACGGACCATTGCCTCCCCGCTGTAGAGCAGCTCGGGCGCACGGAGGCTGAGAGCGGTGTGCACGGGTGGCGTGCGCAGGGCTGCAGCACATTCAGCATGTGGAGGTCCGGGCGCCCGCCTGGCCTTCAGCCGCGGACGCCTTGCAGGCCGCCTTGACAGAAGCGGGCGTGCGCAGAGGGCAGATCGTCTCCATCGACGCCCACTGCAATCACCCCGATCATGCCAGCCCTATCTTCAGGTGCTCGTGGGCACCACAGACCGCTAATGACACCATGTGAATGTGGCAGTGGGAGGTCCGAATCGTGCTCGCGCATATGCGTGATAAGTGGGAGGGAACAGTCTCTTTTTTGTCACCATAGAGG
>LGRX02014991.1:0-17767 GCA_001247695.2 Cymbomonas tetramitiformis
GAACGCGGAGGCTGAAGAGGGTGAGAGTTCGGACGAGGAAGCCTCTTTGTCGTCCTTGTCCGATGATGACGACCAGATGTGTGAATAACTCGATCAGTCCGATGAACTTGTATATAGAAGTTGTAAAACAATAGTATATATTGTGAATATCTAATGTTGAACTATCGTGGTATTACCACGTTTGATTTCCTTGCACTCATTTTACCTAGTTCATTTCCTTGCACTCAGATTGTTCGGACGCCCAAGGAATCCTTGGGAACGCGTATCACATGGATGGAACAAACACCACATGTCTGCATGGTCATATAAAACTTGCTTTCACGGCATCCCTGTTCATTTTTTGCTTGCGCTCACCATCCACCCACCTCCTACCAACATTCCAAGAACATGGACGCTCAGCGAATCAACCTGACGGTCGATCCGAAACATGTTTTGTTTTTATTGTTCTGCCCTTCATCCGTGCGAGGTACGATAGGAGAAGGCAAACGCAAAGGGATTCAGTTGCTAGAATGAGAAACGGCGAATGCCCAGAGTGTATGAGGAAGTATTTTGACCTTTGGGAGGACAAGAATCGGAGGAACGATTTATGGCATAAACATTTTGATGAGAGGCACGACCCCGTGTGGCGTCGAGCCTTGGAGTTAGAACCAATCCGTCCCCGTTTTCGTCTGACACCCCTTGGCCGCCATCTGTTAAAACTGCAGAGTCACCCGAATTTTCACCCCGACAATCTCGATTGATGACCAGGTATATGTTTCTTTGTTTCTTTGTTTCTTTCTTTCTTGAGCAGGATTGCCTTGCTATCATCCTAGCCACAAATTCTTATCCACCTGTGAATTCTGTGTGCCCGCAGATGATGGCACCATAGAAGCCAGTAAAGATGGATGGCCAGGTATGTGTTTCGGACGGCCAAGGAATCCTTGGGAACACCTATCGCATGGATGATACAACACAACACATGTTTTCATGGTCATATAAAACCTGCTTTCACGGCATCCCTATTCATTTTTTGCTTACGCTCACCATCCACCCACCTCCTACCAACATTCCAAGAACATGGACGCTCAGCGAATGAAACTGACGGTTGATCCGAAACGTGTATTGTTTGATATTGTTCTGCCTTTCATCCGTGCGAGGCACGATAGGAGAAGGCAAGCACATAGCGATGCAATTGCTAGAATCAAAAAACGGCGAATGCCCAGAGTGTATGAGGAAGTATAACAGGCCTATGTGGCATAAACATTTTGATGAGAGGCACGACCCCGTGTGGCGTCGAGCCTTGGAGTTAGAACCAATCCGTCCTTGGTTTCGTCTGACACGCTTTGGCCGCCATATGTTAAGAACGCTTTGGCCGCCATATCCTAAGCATATGCTCGATTATCTCGATCTCGAATGATGGCCAGGTATATGTCTTTCTTGAGCAGGATTGCCTTGCTATCATCCTGGCCACAAATTCTTATCCACCTGTGAATTCTGTGTGCCCGCAGATGATGACACCAAACTCCTCGCACACACATCGCGGTGCATTGGCTACTTTGAAGAGGCACACGTAGAATAATAACAATAAGAATAACACATAGACTTCGATATGCAACGAGGTTGTGTCTTTGTGAGATGACCTTTTGACAATAGTAGGGTGAGATTTGTACTTTTTATGTAACATGTCTTACGTTGGTTTGTAAAATGTCACGCATTATAAAGCCTGCCTATATCTTCATCAGCATTCATTTCTCGCTTTCGCTCACGATAGACCCCACCTCCTACCGGTGAGCGACACACCCAGATGCCAGACTACTACATTGTCCTTTTCCGTTTTGTGCTTCCCGCCATCCGGGAAAGACGCCGTTCCCGCGAGGAATGCTTTTTGCACGCATGGGTAGAAGAACGATTTCTGTGGGCCCTTGAAACACGAGTACGCATTACATGCCCCGATATCCCTGGCACATTTACCTCAGAAATCATTGTGTTTCCTGTGACACTTGCGCGGTTTTTTTTCATCCTCGGAGAATTGTGAACGACGACGTCGGCGGCTTGAGAGTCAATGAGGCGTCCTACTTTAATCGGACTAGCTGGATTTCCGGTATGAATTTGTATCGCAGTTTTAACGAACTCCACCGACGATGGTTATATGATCACCATTGGGCCTGGCTGGTGCAACGGTTGGTTTCGCAACCTCCTTGACTATGACGCTGATGGTAACGAATTCGTCTATGATCGTGAATACGACCGGCCCTGTTGCGCTGATTGCGGAAGGTCAGATTCACTTGTTATGCGAGTGACTTACCCACATCGATACATATGTGTCGACCGCGCGAGTTGCGAGTTCTGGCAGGATACCGATGATACCGAAATCCCAGAGTTGCTGTCCTCCGACTCCGACTAAGGTATACATAAAGCTCAATACCTCTTACACAGCCTTCATTTCTTGCTTTCGCTCACCATCGTGCCACCCCGGCCACCTCCTACCATTATGAGAGCCACCCGTCTGATGACAGCCCACGGCCACTTTCTCCTTTTCAGATGCGGCACAGAGGTCACCTATAGAAGTGTAGCTAGCATTACGAAGCACAATCGAGGGCTTACTGACAACACCTTCGACTAGACGTGAAGAATTACAATCGCTGACCGTCTACACGGATGTGCCCGACAAGTGCGAAATCTATATAATATGGGACCTAAGAGAGTGAGAGGTCTTAGTTCTTAGGTCCCATAAGGGAGTGGCGAGCATAGCACAGTTCCAGATGCTGTGATTATATGTGGGCTTCCAAAAGTCGAGATTGTTCAAAGCGAACGCGTGCCGCTGCAGCCTATCTTCAAACTTAGAGATTTCGCACTTGTCGGGCACATCCGTGTAGACGGTCAGCGATTGTAATTCTTCACGTCTAGTCGAAGGTGTTGTCCAGTAAGGCCTCGATTGTACTTCGTAATGCTAGCAACACTTCTACAGTATAGGTGACCTCTGTGCGGTCATAATGTCGTCGTGATCTCGGGTTTCTGACGCATAACTCCTGTCATTCATTTGCCTTTGCAGGACCATCTGTTACTGGAAGCATTAAAAGGTGTACTTTCGTTTCCGTGTCGTTGCAAGCGATCATGGCCTGGTGCAACGGCTGGTTTCGCAATCAAGTTACCTATGATGGAGATGACAATATATTTTATGCTCGCTTATACACCTGGGCTTGTTGCCATGATTGCGGTTCTCAAAGCACAGTTCTTGAATAATGTAATAATGTAATAATGTAATAATGTAATAATGTAATAATGTAATAATGTAACATACAATGATTATAAAAAATGTGAAGATCGGGGTTCTTATACCATTGCTTGTACCATACACGTGACTTATGATATTTTGTTGCCCGCATCGAGAAGAATTGTTTTCTAGAATAGATGGGTGGTGGCTAAAGCCACCGATTGAGATTCGACCATCAATTCAAATCAAGACGAGTCATCCGCCGACAGTCGACAAGGTCAGTGCAGATGTACCCGTCGCCAATACGGGTAAGATCCATATCAACGCGTCGGCATCGACTGCAGGCAGGCCGCATAGACAACTCGTACCGCGACGGGTAGATCCATTGAGGATCTGCATGCTCGTTGTAAAAGCCGTTGTACCAGGCCCAATGATATTCACGAAGCCATCGTTTTTTGAAGTCGTCGAAATCGATGTAGTCTAGC
Source organism: Cymbomonas tetramitiformis (assembly GCA_001247695.2). Taxonomy (NCBI): domain Eukaryota; kingdom Viridiplantae; phylum Chlorophyta; class Pyramimonadophyceae; order Pyramimonadales; family Pyramimonadaceae; genus Cymbomonas; species Cymbomonas tetramitiformis. The sequence continues at coordinate 3,679 of LGRX02014991.1, forward strand.
CGGAATCTGAAGTTGTTTGACATGCCAGGTCCTTGCCAATGGAACCCTTCATCGTCGTAATATGGGGCTTCAAAGTTGGAGGTAGGGAATATCTGCAAGAAATTTCCCCAATCACGAACATCCCCCAATCGACTTCGAGCAGATCACGTAATTCATAGAAATAGTGAGCCAAAGTTACAGGCATCCAAACATCACCAAACATGCCCGAAAACGTCAAAACTTGTTCTTCCAACGCCCACATAAAACGTTCTTCGACCCATGCCTGCACAAAGTATTCCTCACGCAATTGACGCATTTTCCGAATGTAAGGAAGAACAATCCCAAACAGGACGTAATGGGTATCCGCCATTCTTGATAATGCAAAGATGAAGCGGTGTGTCTTCCAGGAAGAAATGGAAAATGATCCTCCTAAAGGCCTCAAGCGATTTAAATATTGCCAAGGAGGGCTTGGGCCTCTCAAGGTAAATGCCGCAAACCAATAGGATGAAACCAACAATCACAAGATTGGCCAAGATAAGATTGGCCAAGATAAGATTGGCGCGGACAAATGTTGGCCCAAGATTGGCGCGGATTGCGAGTTCTGGCAGGATACCGAAGTCCCACAGTTGCTGTCCGACTCCGACTCCGACTAAGGTATATAAGCTCAATTCATCTTACTTAGCCTTCATTTGCTGCTTACGCTCACCATCGTGCCACCCCTGCCACCTCCTACCAGAGAGTGAGCGACGCGCCTCTACAAACTCGTGATGCCTTCAGTGTTAAGGTTTGGTGTGCATCGGAATCGTGCCAGTATCGATGTAGATGCCATTAATCGCCATGAGATGGAGCACCGACCATGCCCCGAATGCAATTTGCACCAGTGGACTTTGAGAACGATGGCAAACCGCCCTTTCCGCCGCCCGCCGATGCCTCACAGGCATGATCTGATATGGACTATGTGGCGCTTTACCCGACGAACTCGGTTTTATCTGTTTTTTGAATTGGTAGAGCCGGAACGCTATCCCGATCGCGCTGAATATACATGGGGTGAAGCGTGGATGACTCCGCGATTAATGGTTATTCCAGTCGACGTTGTACGCCTATTGGTCTGTTGGTACCAGAATGACGAAACGACACCTTTCGACGAGTACTGTATCAGTTGCGATTGCCTTAGTTGATCAGGTATAAAAGCTCAATACCTCTTACTTAGCCTTCATTTGCTGCTTACGCTCACCAACGTGCCACCCCAGCTTGACACTAACAACTAACAACTGACCACGCTCAGCCCAAAAGCTACTTGAATGCCTCAAGGCAAACTCGTCATGAAATGCGATTATTGTGACCTTCCTGCAAACGTTCGCATATGGTTTAATGTTGGTTCGCATCTTGTTGCGATAAATGAGCATACCGAACATTTCGCGTGTATGCGTTGTTCTTACGAAATATTCATGTGCCAGGAAGCAATGGACGACGAAGACGGAGTATACTGGGAGCTGATAGATTAGTAGACCATTACTTTCCGGCGCCTGAAAGGCGTGGAATGAACTAATTCGAGATCTTTTGCCTGGTAGTAACTTACGTACTTTGCAATGTAATAGTAACGCTATGATATGTTGTACGACCAGCTGACTTATGGCTTTTGCGATATATATATATATATATTTTAACACTACTAACACTAGCAAACATTCTACTTGTAATTAAACGAATAGACACCGTTCATGCAACAATACCCGTGTGATGATAGTTGTATAGCCGCGTTTTTTGACGCGGGGCTTGTGTTTATGAACACACCCAATCCAAAAAAGATATCTCTCACCGTTGATTGCTCGATGATCACTCGAACCACATTGGCAAACCGCATAATGAAGGCATACCGTACCGCATAAACACATATTGCAACCTACGTGGCTGCCACGTGTCTGCATTACACTGCGCGTTATGATGACGTGGCAGGTCACCCGTCGTCTATAAACCGAGAATAGTAACAGAAAAACACCGTCTAAAAACATGCATACTGGTTCACCTATCCCCAATAGTCTGTTCCCTGGTGTACTGGCCTAACTGAAAGGCAGGTGTGCGACCTGGGAGCTAATTAGCGGCGGCATCTGCCTGGGCTTACCAACTAGCAGCGGATCAGCAGTGAGTTGTCACCTTATGAGTGGACTTTCACCTTACGGTTTCTCTGGCAGTTCTACCTTGTCTGACGGTTAATCCAGGGACACCCCTGGTGTACTGGCCTAAACCTGAAGCAGGAGCCGAGCTTGTCAGAGGGATAGCAGCGACATCAGCCCTGAAGGTGACAAGTGAGTGGTTTTTATACACACTATTTACTGGTTTGGTAGAGGTGACTGGTGGATTCAGACCTGATTGAGTACTGACCCAGCCTGGAGTGCTGTTGACCACCTGGGGATTCTCTGGTTCTTTATCATGATGTGTATGAGAATTCTTTTATCTCTTCTACAGTACTTGGCAGCCGAGCTCGAGGCCAAGTTCCTGATGAAGGGCACCAAGGAGAAGGAGGACCTGTTGGTCGCCAAGTCGCAGACCGCCGAGCAGGATGGCCTCGCTTACGTAAAAAGCTGTCGACGCAGGGAAGCGGCGCTCAACGCTGGCAAGTCAGTGGGGGACTCCATCGTCAGACAGGACGTTGAGGAGTGCATCAAGGGTCTGCGCATCAAGGAATACCGAGACCGCGTATCGGAGCAGCTGCGAGTCAGCCATCCTGCACCCAGCAGGGTCACCTGGGAGGACCTGGAGGTCATCTTGGAGGTGCAGGATAAGTTGAAGAACGATGCAGAAGCATGGGCCCTGACGCTCCAGCAGGAACTCGTCCGCAGACTGACCTGCGTGTATTCCTGTTACGAAGCCAGGATGCTGGGGCTAGACCTCTCTGAGTTGGTGTCCTCCATGAGGCGTTCTGGCTCCTCCCACAAGACTGGGGACAAACGCAGGGATCCCAAAAAGAAGGAGCCAGCGCAGTCTGGTGGTGATGGCGCTCGGAGGCCTACGAGGGAGGCGAACAATGCGGAGAGGCAGAAGCCCACTTATGGCAAGGTGCCACCACCTGACGCCTCGAAGCAGTTCGAATGCGAGTACTGCTTCACGAAGTTGCCCCATTCGCCAGAGCGCTGCTATACTGGGTGTCGGGAGGCCAAGGTACCCCACAACTTCCACAAGGATCGCCAGAACTCGAAGTGGCCAAATGAGGTCAAGAATGCTCAGATGCGCGCCTACAACATCGCCCACCGCTTCGAGAACCACAAGATGGGGATCACCACGAAGGAGTGGCTCAAGCTGCCGGAGTCCAAGCAGAAGCCGCAGCAGCCGCAGCAGGTGGCAGCCACCGCTGAGGTGAAGGAGAAGCTCGCCGCAGAATTGACAGGTCTACAGCCAGGAGTGCCGGCCAAGGGTGGCAAGGGCGTTGAGGCGCAAGCTCAGTCAGAGGATGGCGATGACGTGCCCGAGTACGACTCCAACTTCAACCAGCAGGCGGAGTACGAGGAGGACAATCATGACTACCTCATGGGGGAGGAACTGGGGGACAGTGACGGTGCTGGTGCCAGCCATGCGCCAGAGTTCCAGGCCAGGGCTGCAGTTGCCCTGGGAAGCACTCAGAAGATGCAGAGCTTCAAGGTCAAGACGCCTGAAGAGTTCGACAAAGCTGCTCAGGCACCCAGGGCCATCCCGCCGAACATCCTCAGCAGGAAGTTCCACCTGCTGGCGTCCAACCTCCGCGGCTCCATGCGAGCTTGCTCACAGATTGCAGCAATCTTGATATCCCAGCACGCCATTGACATCCCGAAGGACATCGAGAACCTCCTGGCCCTGGAGGAGCTCATGAGCAATGAGCAGAAGAACGCAGCTGAGCAGCCCACCGAGGTCAATGAACACGAGCTCGAGGACGTGCACGCTACGGTGGCGCAAGGGGTTGGAGTGGAAGCCGAGAGCGCAGGACGCCAGAGGGACGAGGAGGTGCCGCTGGATGAGATGCCCGACGGCGTGGTCGACAGTGTCACCGCCCGATGTGCAGCCGCTGCTTGTGTGAGTGATTTGGGGGTGGTCGACTTCAGTGACCATGGACATGTCCGGGCCGGCACCATCAAGACCCGTGCCTACGACTCCTTGAGGGAAAAGATGAGGCAGCACCTGACCGACGAGCAGGCGCTGCTGATGACACAGGTTCAGCCCATCTGCAAGTTGCAGAATGCCACTCTATATAAGGGCCTGGCGCTGGTTTCATCTGGTGGCGAGCTCATGCTTTATCGGGCGATCCTCATGGACACTGGCGCCAACTGTAACATCATCTCCATCGCGGTCGTGAGGCGACTGGGCCTTACGGTGTATGAGGCCAGCACCGGTGCCAAGGTCACCAGGTGTGACAACAGCCCCACGAAGTTCACGCATTATTGCCATGTGGACGTCATACTGGCTGCAGGCACACCGCACATGACGCTTCACCGGCTTTACGCCTTCGTGACCTTCGAGCCCGAGAACTCCTGGGACCTGCTGATAGGTACTGGGCCGCTCAAGAACTCCTTGATTATTGACATCAAGCTTGGGAGTGGTGTGGCCGTGTCACATGCGCCGACGATTCTGGGCATGGATACTCAGGTGGTGCTTCCGTTGGTAGACATGACGCCACCCAGGCGTCCCGACCTGCCCAGGCGGGTGGACCCGACGGTGTGTTTGATGTCGGAGATCTTTGGACAAGGAGTGGAGTGCGAATGGTTAAAGCACCCACCTCCGAGCGTGAGGGGGGAGAGGTTCGCTGCTTCTGGCCATCGTCCCGAGCACATTGACGACGTCGTGGTATCACCGTTGACGTCACCAGCGCCTTCGGTGAGAGAGCCTGGTGAACTTTCACGGCCTTGCGTCAGCACGCACGCAGAGCTGCTGGCGCAGAATCGCCATTGGACAGCCCCGATGAACAGTCGCCGAAGGAGTGCCCTGGCGCCACTGGCAACTGCCGTGCAGACAGCATCAGAGGGCGTGCTCGCACAGTTTTACGATGAGCCGAGCCCTTGGCAGGGTGGGCGCGCAAGATGGTTCGCTGAGGACCAGGTCACCGAGATTCGTCCGCCTCTCGGCTACAACTGGGCGGATCAGAGACTGTGTCTGGACCGGAGCCGCATCGCGCGTCTCTGCCGCATCCTCCAGCGCCCAGCCCGGGACATGCCGACTCGACCTTCCCGAGAACATGTCTGCGTGGAGTTCACCCGGTGTCACGAGCAGCAGTGGGTGACAGTAGACCAGCTGATGTTCCCTAACTGGCTGCACGTGGATCAGAAGCTGCAGCATGACGAGGAGACGGACCGCTGGATACTCGGCGGCAGCTACATGACGCACGTGCCGTCCTCAGCCAGCAAGCACAACGTCGTCATGCCTAGGCCGAGAGGCATTTCAAGGCTCGACTTCACCCCGATCCAGAAGCTGCAGGACAAGGTCCAGACATTGCTCAAGTACCCCAGTGGTGAGGTCACTGGGACCCTCATGTGGGATCTGAAGGAGAACGCCTTCTGTGTCCAGCCGGACACAGCCACGCAGTACCTCGACTTGATGGGCTGTACGTTGGAGCACGCGTTCGTGTGCAATGGCGAGGAGTTGCTGCAAGAGCCCCAACTCCCTCACTGGTACGAAAGCACTGGTGTCTGGCAGTACCAGTTGCTCAGGTATCTCTGCCCAGTGGACGTGGAGTCCCTCTCGAAAGGCATATTCCAGCAGTATGTTCGACACGGCCAAGAAGGACCACCCTTGGAGCTCGTCTCTCTGGATTCCAACGCCAAGTACTACCCGGTGGAAGATGCGTCTTGGTGGGCACGGTAGAGTGTTCTCCGAGAATGCAGCCGCCCAGGAGTACATACAATTGGGAGGGATGAGAAGGATGATCAAGTCGGTCAACACCGAGCAGCAGGGATACAATGCGATTGACGCAGGTGCAAAACGCAGGCCACCGCCACCCGGCAACATGGTTAACACCAGGCTCACAAAGCGAGCCCTGACGCAGCCACCTGCGCCTACTGCTGGGGCGGGGCCGTCTCAGGCCGCCGCTGGACCGTCTCAGGCCGCCGCTGGACCGTCTCAGGCCGCCGCTGGACCGTCTCAGGCCGCCGCTGGGCCGTCTCGTGCCAGGTCCGCCAGCAGGCCCGCGCTGACGCGAACGAGGTCGCCGCCGCGCAGAGGCTACTCAACGACCCCATCGCCACCATCCCACGACGGTGGTCTCGCGGGCAATTCCCGTGCGTTGTCACCTTCACTCATTTGCGCCACAGCGGCTGGACCCTTGAGTCCTGCTGGCTCTCCTCGTGGAGGGTCATCGCCTGCTCTGACTAACATTGGCTCGTGGGCGAACTCAATCCATGTCCCGCGTGGGTCTCGACCACGTTCCCCGCGAGACGTATCCTCTGCACCTCCGGGTCCACCACGGGCGCAGCGTCTGTCTCCGTCCCCCGCGAGGACGCCTCCATCTCCATCGGGGTCAGATTGGGATGCCATGCAGCAAGCCACACGCTTATCCGACACCTCAGTGCACAAGTTTCTGTCCGTGGAGGAGGTGAGGGCCTTGAGGGATCTCCGCAACCTCACCGTCTTCATGGTGAAGTTTGGCGTGACATTCGTAGATCGCTTTCAAGGCCGCCATATCGTGTATGAGCTTGGCGTGTGCAACAGTGAACGAGGTCTCCGACTTCGGAAGCATCCAGGTATCTCCGGCAAGGTCGCCAGGAAGCACGACAAGACCATTTATTGCGGGAACCAGGGCTGGCGCCTCCCTCTTGGGGGACAGACGACGTCTTCCAACCTGCTGGAGGCGATCACGTTGGCCTATGCCGATCTGTCAAACTTTGGTTCGGGGCAGAAGCACGAGGGAGGCCATGCGAGGAACATCGAGAGGTCACTATGCTCCTACGTGGGGCTGGAGTCAATGCACGTGCTTCGCTGCATGGAGCACCCGAATGCCAAGCCGGTCCATTACATTTTCATGGAGGATCAGCGGTGTTTGTCTTGGCGCGCTCATTTCACGAACGATTACCTCATGCGAGACGACCGGAAGTTCACGCACTTGGAGTGGGGAACCAAGGTCACGGCCGCGCCGTGGGTGCCGCCGGCGCTGGAATCCCTTGAGGCACGTCGTCTCCCACCGGATGAGCCGCCCGCCCTTCAGGCTCGAGTGGCCGAGAGGCCTGAGCACATGAACGAGGTGCGGACGAGGAATGTGTACGAGGTCCGCGACCCCCCTGCGTCTCAGCAGCGCCACCCTTCTGGCGGTGCGGCTGAACGTCGACAGGGCGCACGCAGTGTTGCACGCGCATCTGCTCCTTCCGCTGGGCGCCATGGGGCTTCATCCCATGTCGTTTCCGCGCCGAGAGCGTCCCGGATTCCGGCCGGCCTCACCTTGCAGTGCCCGCCTTCTCCGGCGCGTTCAGTGTGCACAGATGAGACGCATGAGTTCGAGCACCACACACAGCAACGACGAGAGACGCAGAGGCAGCAGCCGCGTTTTCAACAGGGCTCCCCGGGCACAGCGGGCGGGCAGCCCTGACGCACGATCGACGCTGTGGCCGTGGGCTGCCAGCACGGGCAGTCCGCATGAGGCCAGGTGTGCTGCGGGCGTTCATCTCGCTTGCAAGCAGTGCAGTGGTTTGGTGGTGGCTGGGGCGAGGTCCCATTCCTATGGTCGCCGTTTGGGCGACATTTGAGACAATGACGTGGTATCTGTCATGGTGCCCTTTTCAGATCTGGTGGGAGCGCTGCGTGGCTTCGCTTTCACACCGACTGCCGTTGTGGTGGTCGATTGCTCGACGTTATCCTCGTCGTGCAGGCTATGACATTTGGGTCCTGTGGGCCCTCGCGTATGTCTGGTACGTTGGGCTCCTTATCGTACGCACCACAGGCATCTATGCTGGCGTACACCGTGTTCGTACCGAAGGTTGGGTGGTGGTGCCCCTCCGAGGGGTGGTCATTTCCTTGGCATGCTGGTCACAGTGTGCCGCGGCACTCCTCCTCGTGGTCCTCGCCTGGCTTTGGGTCTGCGTCGATGTTTGCGCTGACGACAGAGCGCGCCAGACTTCTCGTGTCGTGGGCATCCCTCTGGACGCGCATGACGTTCGAGGTGGCCGGGGGTGGACTGTTCCGTCCTTACAATGGTCCCAAGTCTTCTTACTGGGCCGCGTGCGCCTGCCCGCTTTGCCGGCCAGGTTGAACAAGCCTCGCTTTGCGTCGCGTTGGGCACAGCTTCGGCGTAATCTTCAACTTCATCGTTTCGTTTCCCTCGTGGAATCGCTTACCTCGTGGTTGTCCTTGCGCTGGTGATCTCCACTGCTGCTGGTGGGAGTTCTCGCTTGGCGCTCGGGGGGTGGAGATTAGTGGCGTGCTTCTTCGCCTCGAACTCGCCGGCAGCCGCAGTGCGGTTCAACAGAATTTTGCGATTTTTTCTGCTTTTGTGCGGAATCCTGTGGGTTGCTGGCGCATTGACGGAGAACATGCCTGCGCATGGCGTCACGTCACCCACGCGGAGTGCCTGGAGTGCGTCACCCTGCACTTCTTGGGAGGCTCAGCAATCGTCGAGGCAATGGGAGCCGGGTTGGCAGGCCAATGTCGCGGAGCAGGATGAGGTCTTAACATTGTTAGTGCTGGCATGGAATAATGACTTTCCATTGGCCAGATGAAGATTTAGGGGCTAGAACCCGTTACAGTTTTGGGAAATGTGACAGAGCATTGAGATATAAGTAAGCTCTGACTGTAGGTCAGGCTAGTGGACTCATTATTATCTTGCCTTGCAAGAGTGCTAGGTGGCTGTTCGCGTGCCAGTGCTAGAGTGCTAAGATAGTTCTGCTCACAGCTTTGGATAATAATTCGTACTTTGTGTTATGATACCAACCTTTTATGAAAATATTTTACTGCTGTTTTCATCCTTTTTCATGTTGGAAATCTGGGCTTGCATGAGCTTAGTGTTCGATCTCAGAATATCAGAATTTAATTTTTTTTGTAGCTCTACGATCTTGTACTATGTTGAGATTGCTCGGACAGTTACCGACACCAGTGAATGTTAATGACGAACTTATGGTTATTCGCGAGTGTTAAGATTGCTCGGATCCGACAGTATTCGTACCATCACGTGCACACGTTTGCGACAGGGGGGTATTTCAATGTGATGATGTGCTGCCCCCTCCCCGGGGTCAAAGTGTGGGCAGCCTAGGTCCGCAGTGTGTATCCAACATATTGAATGTTGACTTACAATATGTATACAATATGTGGGCAATACTGCGCTTACACTATTGATTTTAAAAATAATTAATTAATTGGGGAAATTTATAGTATCCGTTTACAATTTTCAGAAATTAAATAACTCGCGCGAGCGACAAGTGTCCAACAAATCAATAGTGAATAAATAAATATGTCTGAGCCTATCGACCCTGTCAATAGGAACAAGAAATAGTTTCAAAACTAAATAAAGATCTCCATTGCACGACATACAACAATCGATAGCGACGAAATTAATTAATGATTAATCGCCACCTTTGCACCTGCTTCATGTGCTGGATCTTGACCTGGAGGGCAGTAAGATAAAGTGGCAGTGGTACCGCCCACGTGCCAATTCCGTCAGCAACGCGAAGACACGTGTGATGGACTTTTCCGACTTGGAGGACGGGTTCTATGCAGGAAAGAACCCCGTCACGGCTTGGTGTGATTTCTTCACTGACGAGTTTGTTTATTGCTGGGAACTAGAAGAGGGGGGTGACGTGGGCTCTATTCCGATCGAGTTCCACGCTACCATTAGCACCAACCTCAAGGCAATCGTGAAAGCAAAGAACTGTGCTAAAAAGAAGGGGCAGATGCCACTTGCGCCCCTGCCATAGACACCGCAGAAGCCAGTACCTCTGGTTCTCGTGCTTCGTAGGTTCTACAATATCATACAGTAAGCGCTTATGATAAAGAGCTCACCGCAATATCCACAGTTTCGTTCGTTGCTAAAGTGAACTGTGTTACGACTTACTGTGCCCTTAATAATAAGTGTTCAGTACTGTAAGACAAAGATCGATATTGTACAGTAAGCTTGTTCATAATACATATCTCCATATCACCATACAATACTGTATCTGAAAGACTGCATTATCAATGTTAATTATTAATTTATGGGTCGATCTTGCTGGTGCAACAAAGTAATAGCTAACATATTAATTAAGTCTGGGTCGATCTCGTATACCAATAGGAACAAGAAATAGTTTTAAAAGTAATTAATTTTGTAGATCTCGCGATGTCCAACAATACATAGGGAAAATATTAAATTAATTCGGACCAGCATAAAACCCCTATTGAAAAAAAATTCTTATTGATGAGGCCTTGGGGGGTTAAAATCAATAGTGTAAGCGCAGTATGTCTGCAATATGCCTTCATAGTGTTTGCGACATGCATGGTGCATGTCTCCAACCCTATACTACACATATGTTGAAGGCATATTGAAATTACTCTCTGCATCAGGACTTCAATATGTCTCCAATACGTGGGGGCTCACTTCAATACTATGTTGAACACATGTTGGAGCGCTTGCAGGCATATTGTACACACATTGTAACATTTTGTATTGTATTGAACATCAAGGTATGGCTAACGCGGAGTCGATTTGAGACAAAAGCGTGATTTTTTTATTTTTTTTTTATTTTTTTTTTAATATTCCGGTGCGAACATGTCAAAATAATACGTGTGTTCAAGGATTTTTTCACCCGAATTTGTTTTGGGGTGCTGTAAGCGTGGGGGTTTTAATCGTTACCGCCTATATAAGTCTCAACCTGTAACAATAATTGTAACTTGAAACCTCGAACTGAAAACGCGAGTCGCGAGAGAATTGCGAAATCGCTAAATCGTCTATCGGTAAAATCTTCACGACCGTAGATTTATTCTGCACTGGTCTGGAGTACGAGTACGCGTGAAGTGACCCCATAGGCTATCGCGACCTCTGTCGAGAAAAACTGCCTTGTCACTCATCTGATCCAATGAAAAACTGTTGCATAATTTTAAACCAATAATCTGGCCGCGACGCAGGGAATAAAAAATATAAAGATGCCGTGAAGATCTTGGTCACGAAAATTGCGTCCCATCCTAAAGTTATGACGTGGCAGACCCCACGCATGCCCCACAGCCCCGTAATTCTAGGACTTAAATCACTCCATCTGAACCGTTCAATAAATTTTGTATAATATCTTTGTTTAATCTTGCGTTTCACAGTCACATGTCGGTGGCTTTTCGCGTTGCGTACTTGCGTCTGACCATGACCTCTGTGTCTGTCTGACCTCTGCTGGTTGACAGCAATGGACTATCGTTTTGTGCAATCTCCTTGCTTAATTGTAATTTGTTAAATATGCAATTTTAAGTAAGCCGGAACGCTTGCCCCCCCCGCAGTGTGCCCCGCCCAGTGAAGTAAAGATCTCTAAGATTATGTATTAATCTAAGTATCCTATTGCTATTAAATATTATCACATATTCATACTGAGTGGGTTGGTACCCGTTTCGCCTAGGATGATAACGTATATCGCATCTTTGGAGGTTTCAAAATCCTGAAATTCTGCCCGCTTTACCCAAATGAACGCGTCAGCCCACTGCGAAATGTGTGGCTGACTGTTCACTCTGTGCAATTTATTCCGGAAAGATAACGCATACAAAATACTATTTTTGCTAACGCTCCCCTCATCCCATGTGCATACTCGCTTGCAGGCGAGAGCGCGGATGGAATAAATCCTAGCGGAAATGTGGACGCGGTTGCCATCCGCGTTTCCGCTAGAGGTAACGGCGCACTGTGAGCTGCTCAAAATATGTTGCATATGCGTATGTGATATATGTGACATGTTGTGCAGTGCTGTATGCGTCTCTGCTGGGCGTGAGTCGAGATGGCTGGCTCGACCCACGCCCATTACCCCCCCCTACCCTCACAAGAACCGTTCAGCATCCTGATTACTGCACGGATCTTGCTCGCGCAAAAAATATGTTGTTTCTAACACGTATTAGAACTCATATGCAAAGTTATGCTGTGTTTGGTATACGCGAGTATACCGAAAACAACAGCCGCTGGAGAGTAACTTACGGGGCGCTGTCCAGGTTAAGAAGGTTAGCGTCTCTCACTCTCGCAATCTTACTTGACCCAAAAGCTTTGTATAAATGCCATTCCATACCAAATGCAGCGTACGCCACCCGCGATCGCTTTATTACTGTACACAGGATTGAATCAAACATTATAATAATTTTTGTTTACGGTCAAGATGGATCAAATTATAGAGCATTAGACTAATAGTAAAAAACGGCAGTTTACTGCGCCACATCGACAGACATGTCGGACGTCTGATATTTCCGACCTCTACTCGCCAATAGTAGGGATGGAAGATGGATACGGTAGGAATATTTTGCTTCAGATAGCTCATATTTAATATTTGCTGTTTTCTGGACCAATTTCAGCCGTCGCAATTCTTTTGATCGGACTGTAACATGTGTCCATGCTCGAGTTTGGGTCGTCTCAGGGCACTGTCGCGATAGGGGATCATGAGATTCATATTGGATTTGGCCATAGGATGGTTGTGTCGCGTGGATTCGTCGCGACCCCAATTCTGCCCTACTGTAAGCCACAACCTGAAACTTTAATCGCCTGTATATCGCGATTTTGAGCTCTGACACTTTTGTCTCAAATCGCCTCCGCGTAAGCCGTACCTTGACATGTATTGTCAATACGCGTGTAATATGCCTGCAATATGTGTTCAATACGATGTATTGCACGCGTCTAGAAACGTAGGGTATCATGTCAAGGTACATCGATCAATATTGATATCATGAGTCGTAACTGATATATCGATATATCGATGGCCTACCGATATTTTGATATCTAGTTCTCTACTAACTACAACTCCCAGCAGTTAAAGACCACAGATACACAAAGTGATATCATAAAGGAAATTCTTGCTATTCACCTATTCTACCATTAGCACATGAAATATGATACAAGATGATGTCACGAGACAGAGGGCAAATGTTCTCTAGCCTAGTTCATTGCAGCCATGAGCGTGTGTTGGATCGTGCTCTCATCTAGACTCTTCCTCAAGTCTGAGTGCATTCCGGTCACTGCAGAGAAAGCTCGCTCAACTCCCGCAGTTGAGGCAGGCGCTCCTAAAAGGCGCTCCTAAGGCAGGCGCTCAAAATTTCAATCGATCGATATCGATATTCGAAGAACTTCAATTGATTGATATTGATAATTCCGATGTGATATCGATCGATATCGATATTCCTACCTTGCATATCGATCGATAATGATGATTCCGATATTCAAAAAATGGGAATCGATCGATACTGCATATATCGATATATCGGAATATCGGCCCAACCGATTATATGCCTTGCTCAACTCAGCGTGGCTGAGCTCAACGTGTCCGAGCTCAACGTGTCCGAGCATAGCGTGTCTGAGCTTAACTTAGCTCAGCGTGTCTCAGCAAGCTCTGCGTGTCTCAGCTCAAGTGTGCGTGTCTTAGCTTAGTGTGTCTCAGCTCAACTCAGCGTGTCTTAGCTCAGCGTGTCCCAGCTCGGCTCAGCGTGTCTCAGCTCGGCTCAGCGTGTCTCAGCTTAGCTAAGCGTGTCTAAGCTCAGCTTAGCGTGTCTCAACTTAGCTCAGCGTGTCTCAGCTCAAGGTGTCTAGTAAGCTCAGCTTAGCGTCTCTCCACTTAGCTGAGCGTGTCTCAGCTCAAGGTGTCTAAGCTTAGCTTAGCGTGTCTCCGCGCTGCTTAGCGTGTCTCAGCTCAGCTCAGCGTGTCTTAGCTTAGCGTGTCACAGCTCAGCTTAGCGTGTCACAGCCCAGCTTAGCGTGTCACAGCTCAGCTTAGCGTGTCACAGCTCAGCTCAGCGTGTCTCAGCTCAAGGTGTCAGCTCAGCTCAGCTCAGCGTGTATCAGCTTAGTGTGTCTCAACTCGGCACAGCGTGTCTCAGCTCAGCGTGTCTGAGCTTAGGTTAGCTCGACACAGCGTGTCTTAAATCCGTGTGTCTCAGGTCAGCTCACCGTGTCTCAGCTTAGCTCAGCGTGTCTAAGCACAGCGTGCTTAAGCTCAGCTTAGCGTGTCTCAACTTAGGTCAGCGTGTCTCA
>LGRX02014992.1:0-16684 GCA_001247695.2 Cymbomonas tetramitiformis
TGCGGCGGCATGTCGCCACTGGGCAGGAACATCACTCAGCGGCACGCAGAGGCACTTGCTGCAGGCTCACCGTCTCGGCCACAGCATGTTACCACACAGCAGGGCAACATGTTACTTTGGTGCCGCAGTTACCACCACATGTGCATGTTTCTCTATACATGCATGTCAGGAACACCATCCGTCGCCTTGTGTTGCCACCTTCCTGCTTTGCAGTACCTACCTCAGCAAGGGCCCACCGCAACGCCGCACACAGTAAAGAAAATACATGCATGCCCGCATGCGCCGCATCACAATTCATCGCCATGTCTGCCGCCAGCAGCCATAACACATGTGCTTCATGAAAGTCTTTCGCTGCATAGACCAGAAGGCAAATCACAATCATTATCACCAAGAAAGAATGATGATAGGTCTGCGGCGCCTGTGAGGGGGACGCCGCAACAGCCCGACGGCCGATCGGTCGTCTGCGCCGCTGTGCCTATTGCCGGCGACACCAACATCTTACACGCCAAACTCAACGCAGCTGCGGGAGATCACCGCACCCAACCGCGGGTTAAAAGTCGAGTTGGACGAAACCGGCCCATCATGCTAGCAGCTGATGTCGGGCCGACAGAACACTAGATCGTATGTTTATTACGGGGTGAAACAAGAAATGTAGTTAGATGGACTCAGGAAATGCCACAGCAGCAACCACCACCACCATCGCCTTCTGAACAATGATGGTGGTGGTGGTTGCTTGTAGGGAAGATGCTGTGCTGTTTCCTGAGTCCCGTCCCAACACAACTTTCTTGTTTCACCGTAATGGAAGCTTTATACAGTCAGGTGTTTATATCAACAACATGACTGCTAGCATATTAGATGAGGCCAGACAAATCCAATACGTCTTTTTTAACCCCGCAGTTAAGGTTGCGGTGGTCTGCAGGCCTCCCTTGAATACTGCGATGGACCCTGGGCGTTATATGGAATCTGATGATAGATCGCCCGGCGCCCAATGGAACGCGGGCGCTACTGCACCAACTTCCCCAAAGAAGAGACACAGGCTACCCGTGGAGTTCACACAGGCCGTCCGGGCCTTACCACATTGTTGCAGAAGCGTCCCCATCTTTAGGTACCACCCGTTTCCTATATATCATCATTCTTTCTTAACATGGTGGTGATTGTGGTTGTGGTTTGCCTTCCTGCTCAAACGACGGTGCCATGCCGCCCAACTGAGATTTCATGAAGCACATGTGTTAACTTGCTGTAACACGGTAACGGAAAGGTGGTCACATGGCGGTTGAAAGGTTGTGACATGCACCTTGCGTGCAGCAAGCATGCAGGCATGCATGTGAGCGCAACACTTGGTGTGCATAGTATTGCGGTGAAGCATATGTGATAAATTGCCGCAACACTTTAAAGGAAAGGTGGTAACACAAAGGCGAACGGATGGTGACACCTTTGTGGTAACATGCCGCCGCATGAAAGGGGAAACATGCCGCTGCCGCTGTATGTGGTAACATGCGGCCGCTTAGGATAACATGCTGCTACCGTATGTGGTAACATGTAATAGCAGGTGGTGTTATGCGAAAGCAAATTGTAACATGCTACCGCTTGGGGTAACACGCTAGCGGGTGCTGACCGATGGTGACACCTTCGTGGCAACATGCCGCCGCATGCATGGGGTAACATGCCGCAACCGTAAGTGGTAACATGCAACCGCATTTGGTATTAACAATGTCGCCCCCAGTGTTAATCGATGTCGGACGACAGTGCTTCATCCGCTGGGACCATAGCGCCCCTCTCACGACAAGCAAGGACACGGAACGATCACATCGATTCATAATAACGCATTGAAACATTATTCTGAGTTTTACTGGTAGGTATCTGAATCTCACTATGACAAACATATCTATCAGTCAGATTTGCGAATCATGTTTTTTTTCTGCGAAGAACTATGAATTCCGCGCTGTGTTTTACAGTCGTTTGGTTGCTTGTCGCATCGAAACACGCAGTTTCGCAAATCTGACTGGTAGATACGTTGATCGTACTAAGATGTAGCCATTGACTGATGCAATTTGCAGGATAATGTTTCACTGCGATACACATGGATCAGTGTAATCGTTCCGCGCCCTGCATCACATGAGAGGGGCGCCATTGCGCCAGTAGACGGAGCGCCCTGCATCGCGTGAGAGGGGCGCCATCGCGGCAGCAGATGGAGCGCCCTCGTCCGGGGTCCAGCCTCGCTCAACATTGGGCGCGCTGTCAATCCCCTCCATGACTTAACACCAGGGCGTTGCTGCGCAGAAATGCTCTTCTCCACGAGCCCGCTGCCCGCAACGCTCAGCACGCGTGCCTCAGCGTGCCTCGAACCTTGGAGTGCTCCGCGGTCTCCAGCTGCTGCCTCTTCATGTCGAAACTGCGCTTCGTCTGCTCGTGAACCTCTTTCAACTTCTCATGCTCTACCTTCAGTTCTTCTAACCTGCAAACCCCAACCTCCTCCTTCCCTGAGCCCTTGTCGGCCTGGAGCCTGCTACCCAACCTGCCTGCCCCACTCTGACCCCCTAAACCCCCTCGCCCCGCCGTGAGACCTCGGTGGCCCCTCAGCCCCCACCATCCCGAGAACTCAAGCTGTCGCAGGGTCGCGATGCCTGGATGGCTGTTGGCATCCCGTTCCCCGCAGAGAAGCGTGAGTCGACCGCTGGGTGCCACCAGGGGGTGGTCGGCAGGGCCCGCTCACCCCTCCAGTGCTTGGTTGCGCTGCTCAGTGACGTCATCTAGCTGCCTCTTCAGCGTGAGGTACTCATTCGAGGACAGAACGCTCTCCACATCCGTCTCGCGGCGCCGTTCGCGCAACTCGTCGATGGTTTGTAGGAACTCATCGTTCTGAGAACGCCGCCATCGCACACCGTGATGCTCCCGCCACGTTGCGCGCTGGAAGGTCCAGGGTTCAGGGCAGAAGGGAAGGGGGAGGGCAGGGGCAGATGAGCGGGTCAAAGGAGGGGTGGGAAGCGCCGTGACCGACCTTGGCCTCGAGGCTCGAGTACTTAATAGAATTGTCGATGCGCTCATTCAATGCTGCATCCTGCGGCCACGTTGGCACGTAACCCCATCACCGGATGTTTTTTCCGTCGATTATTCACCTCACTCAACCCCGTCACTGTGTGCCTTTTCAACCGATGATGATCTTCTTTAACCTGCGCCTATTATGCAAGCGCCGAGTTGACACACGTGTCCACAAACTGTTACAGCAAAGCTGAAGTGGCGCATGTCTCGTACCCCTTGGAAATGCTCACGGGCACGACTGCGGGTGCGAGGCCTCGAGAAGAAGAGGCGGCTGGCGAGCACCTTTATCATCTTTATTTGCTCGGACAGGTCCTTGGCCATCAGCTGGTAATTGACACGCTCGCGTGGGAAATGCTCGATTAGCCGCGCGAAAAGGAATGTGTGGCAGTTCCAAAGGTCCTTCAGCAGCAGGCCCCTCTCCATACACTGAGCCCGCCCCCCGGGTGCCCCCTTCTCATGTCACCATCAAAATTATGGGCTTGGCTGAGATACAGTGCACCGAAGAGGCTTCTCATCGTTTTGTTTCCTCGAAGTGACACTGAATGCAGACATGAGGGGCGCAACTTCGAGGTGAACAAGCACCCACGAGATCCTGTCCACTGAGATTCCAGAGGCATCTTGAGAAGCGGACGGCCGTTATTCGAGCGCGAAAGATCTAGGCCAACTACACTGATGGGCAGACACCAAGACAAAAAAAAAACCGCTTCTGTGATCATCTTCCTTTCACATGGTGAGAACCTCTTGAGCATTGCTCGCACGAACCACGTGAATGGTGCAGAAGGGGGGCGTGTATAAGCAAATATTTGAATCATAGCGCACGCCATGCCTATGCCAGATCGGCTGGGATCAAGCAGAGGCGTCGATGCGCTCCTGCACATGTCGGGGGCTCTGAACTGGGCCCACATGATGTTTTAACTTCATAGCCTTGACCATCATAGCCTTGACCATGTCGAGCATAAAACGACAATGATCCCTCATAACCGGTGCTCGAGAGATATAGGGAGAGAGGAGCTGCTCAGATCTTCTGCTCAAGACGCCCGAGAGTGAGCTCAACATTCACAAAGAGAGCACAGGTGGCGTGAGACGCACCTGCACTGACACCTGCCGGGTGAGCTCTTGCACCACGCAGCGATAGATCTCCATTGCCTCACGCACAGCCTCCAACATCTCCACCGAATTACCCTCCCTGTGGTCCCACCCCACGTCGTCCAGTCATGTTTTTTGCCCACCATTCTGCCTACCTGCTTCCATGCCATTCACGTGTGCGCGGTGCGCGAGCTCGGAGCCCCGCACCACACTGTAATAGTGCATCGCCGAAACTGAGCTGTCCCATGTTTGCAGATCGCGACCTCTAGACTGATTAACGGATTGGAGATTTATATGCTTGACCCTGCTAAGGATGCATGGCCCAGTTTTGGCCGGGCAACTCTGCTGCAAGGTGGGGTCGAGCCCGGGGAAGGGGACGTCATAGAGTCGTAGATCATGAGGCGCGGTGGCGAGGGGAGGTCGTAGAGTTGTAGATCATGAGGCGTGGTGGCGAGGAGGTCGTAGAGTGGGTAGATCATGAGGCGTGGTGGCGAGGAGGCCGTAGAGTCGTAGATCATGAGGCGTGGTGGCGAGGGGAGGCCGTAGAGTCGTAGATCATGAGGCGCGGTGGCGAGGGAGGAAAGCATGCTGGGGGGGAGGAGCCCAAGCGGGGAAAGGTTGAGGGCGGGTTGCTCACGTGTTGCGGTGTTTCTGGTTGCAGCGAAGGAGCGCAGTACCGAGCCAGTCGCGAAGGAGGAACACGTCTCTGCGCGAGGCAGGGTGCCGAGGCGTTAGGAGCCGCGGCTGGAGCTCCCCCGGCTTCGCGTTCCGAGGAGTGGCCGACTCGCTGATCAAGTTCTCCCCAAGAAAGCTGCACCCTTCCCGTATGCAGCTTCAATGCCGTGGGAAAGTGAAAAGCCAAAGTGTGAACAATGCACAAGTGCAAGCAGAGAGCTGCAGCCCCGCGGCTCATGCAAGTGCCAGCAGAGAGCTGCAGCCCCGCGGCTCATGCAAGTGCAAGCAGATAGCTGCAGCCCCGCGGCTCATGCAAGTGCAAGCAGATAGCTGCAGCCCCGCGGCTCATGCAAGTGCAAGCAGATAGCTGCAGCCCCGCGGCTCATGCAAGTGCAAGCAGAGAGCTGCAGCCCCGCAGCTCATGCAAGTCGGCAGATAGCTGCAGCCCCGCGGCTCATGCAAGTGCAAGCAGAGAGGCTGCAGCCCCGCGGCTCATGCAAGTGCAAGCAGATAGCAGCAGCCCCGTGGCTCATGCAAGTGCAAGCAGAAAGCTGCAGCCCCGCAGCTCATGCAAGTCGGCAGATAGCTGCAGCCCCGCGGCTCATGCAAGTGCAAGCAGAGAGCTGCAGCCCCGCGACTCATGCAAGTCGGCAGATAGCTGCAGCCCTGCGGCTCATGCAAGTGCAAGCAGAGAGCTGCAGCCCCGCGGCTCATGCAAGTGCAAGCAGAGAGCTGCAGCCCCGCGGCTCATGCAAGTGCAAGCAGAGAGCTGCAGCCCCGTGGCCCGTGCAAGTGCAAGCAGATAGCTGCAGCCCCGCGGCTCATGCAAGTGCAAGCAGATAGCAGCAGCCCCGTGGCCCGTGTGCGGCGCATAGCTGCAGCCCCGCGGATCATGTAAGTGCAAGCAGAGAGCCACTCGTGGCCCATGTAAGTGCAAAGCGTGATAGCTGCAGCCTCTACGTTCATGCAAGTAGCGCAGGGATATTTCAGAAACAAGAAATTTATGCAAGTCCGTACAGCTGCAAACAAAGCTCTGTGCAAGTGCAAGCAGATAGCTGCAACGCGGCTCATACGTGTAGCCCCGGCTCATGCAAGTGAAAGCAGATAGCCACCCAGGCGGTGGGCAAGGCAGGTTTCTCTGTGGCCCATGTAAGTGCAAAGCAGATAGCTGCAGTTCTGCCTCCATGCAAGTGGTAAGTTCGTGATAGCCGCAGCCCCGCGTTCATAAGTGCAAGCAGATACAGCCCCGCAACATGTAAGTAAGCAGAGAGCCGTGTAAGCCCCGCGGCCTGAGGCAAGTGAAGCAGATAGCTGCAGCCCCTCGGCTCATGCAAGTGCAAGCAGATAGCTGCAGCCCCGCGGCTCATGCAAGTGCAAGCAGATAGCTGCAGCCCCGCGGCTCATACAAGTCGGCAGAAGCTGACGAGATGGACAATGGGGCTCAGGGTTGACATCGATTGACATGATGTAAATGATTGCGCTACCCATTGCAGTCGCTATGTCAGGCCGAATACCCACCAAGATGATGGCTCTTTTCGCCCGAAGGCCTATCTTTGGTTGCGCCTCGTGTCGGGAGCCCAGGCAAGTCACAAGTCAGAAGTGCAAATTATGGGCTAAGGTCAAACAGTTGGCTGAGTGTGGGAGGGGCTGGGAGATATCGAGGGCAAACATGTGGCAGTATTTGAGGGTTGGGAGCGATCAAGGGCCAAGAAGCTGCGGGCGTGGGTGGCACCTGGTGTCGTCCGTCTCAAGGTTGCGGATGGTTGGCCACTTGTCCATTATCTCCGCCCGGGAATAGGGGAAAGTGTAGGGCAGCACCACGAAGTCTGAGCGGAACACTCCTTTGTGGTAGGTGCCATGGCCAGCCTGTCACGTTACGCACAGAAACAGAAACCCTTTCCATCCCGGTGAGCAGAAGGTGCGGAAGAGCTCAACAGCCCAGAATAAAGCCTGGCCAGCAAATCGAACTCTGGCGTCTGTGACCTCCAGCCTCCGCCAACCTACGAGCACGGCGCTATTCCGAACACCCTCCACCCGGACATTCCGTGGCACCTTCGGATCAGAAAGCCTGCCATCTGCAGGCATCCTCACCGGAGGAAATATCCGCCCGTTGAGACATTAAACCACCTGCACGAAGGCTTAATGGTAATGGACTTATGAACAACTTTTTAATGTGAACGCCAAGCAAGGCCATCGCACAACCAGCGCCATGATAAAGATGTGCTGAGCAAAGGAAGCTGATAGCAGAAGCACTCGACTCCAAATCTACAAGCACGGCTCCGGCGAACACTGAGGGGATCCAACAGGAGGCAACTGACCTATCACCATCACGATGTGCGGTAAACACTGTGCACTGAGCCCAGTGACGGAAGAAAACCCTGGGTTATTCTCTGAGAGTGAATTATTCTCTACGAAGTGAACGAAAGATGGAAGCCCCCTCACGTCGAACCGCAGGGGATCGAACGCCTTAACGCGCCGCGAAACAGGCGCCGGCAGCGAGTGGCGATTCACGATGGCGATTCGCGATAGCGAGGAGGGAGGGTTTGAAGCATACCCGGTCGTCAAGGTAGGAGATGTCAGCGACTGCGGGGAGGGGAGTGAAGTTTTGTGCCGTAGCAATCATGGGACCTGCACCCTCCGATACGCAAATCCTCAGCTTCATGCGGCTTGACGGTGTGCTCACTCTCGCCCCGCGATGATAACAAGCAGGCCCTTCACAAACATGCCACGTTGAAACCGAGATGAGGGGGACACGCAGGTACCGGCATGGACGTGCCACGCAGGCAACGTCGCGACCTGCACAATCAGGCCCTGTTACAGCCCCTAGCCTCGAAGAAACCGGAAACGCCCACAGAGCGCCTGGAGTAACGAATCGGCTGCTCGTTGACGAAACCGACGCGACTTTCGAAGATATTGTTTCACGAACGGGCTTGACAGCGACGGCTCAAATAGCGGTACTGAAACCCGACGTCTACGATTATGATGTGCAATGCATTCCCAGTTTCTTGATAAGATAAGTCTTGCTGAAACACCTCATTTTTCTCGCCGAACCATTTGCCATGGTGGTCAGGACGCGTTTGCAAGGAGCGCGCTGTCCCGGCGAGCACGTTCTTTCGGCGACGAAAGCTGCCTCAGGGAAGGACACCCGCAGCATCTTCACAGCAGATAGGGAAGCGCTCGTAGATACCCCTCGGAGTCTGTTCGTCCGCGGCAGTTTTTGTGCTAAAGCGGAGCAAGATGAACGCCAGGAAGGAGGCAATGCATGCGTTCTGGGGAGTTACCGTTCCGGCTCTTGACGATATCAGCCTCATGAAGAAACTTTAGGCGAGGATTGTTTGGCGCTCCCCTATCAGAGCTCGATACGACGCAAGAAATTAGACCAAGCGCGGAACTTCGCCAAAAGTTCCAAAGCTCGAAAAATCAAGAGACTTCTAAACAACGATATACTAACAGAAGGCAGACCACGCTTGCGGTCGTCTTCACCTCGGCGAGCGCTTCACCGAGCTTATGCCGGTGGACGGAGGGGCGATATCTGGAAGCTGCCGTTGGGGAGGATGGGTGAGCGGTCTTGAGAGGGAGGGGGGTCTTGGCGAGGGTAGGGCTGAGTCTGGTTCAAAATCACGAAACCTTGCAAGATTCTCAGCGCCCATGGTGACTGAACTGTAGACCGAGCACGTGATGCTTATGTGTCAGAAAGCTGGTTCTTCTTGGTTTCGTGGGCCTGACGTTCCAAGAGCATTAGCTAAGACGAGTTGACACCCGTGTCTGGATAATTGCATAAAAAGCTAGGGGAGCGGGGGAAGCAGGCGACGAAAGGTGGCATTTGAGGCGCTCGTTGACACAATATGCGCGTCCATCCTTCACTTCTCCTGGCCTTGGTGCTTGTTTGAGACCATTCTCACACGACGCACAGCGATGTTTGGTGCCACTCGGCCATCACTAAGTCCAACTACGACTTTGTGAGAGGTTTGGTGGTTTGGGTTGGTGGAATCAAAGGGCTCGCCGGAAACACGTAGACGACAAACACATAGCTGGAGCATCTGCCGGCGCGGGTACTGCTCCCGAACCGGCAAAAAAGCAGAGCACGGGGAACTCACGCGCGGGCGCGTCCCCTCGCCTGCTGATGCTGCCTATGCCTCCTGCCTGTCGTGTGTCATCGAGCTTCGAGGCGAGGCGGGCGAGGTTAGGTTGCCAGGTTCGAGGTTGAAGTTCGAGAACGACTGAACGAGTGACATCTGAAATGACACATTCGACATTGAGGATTGCGACAGACACGAGACGCACACGCGAGACGGATCGACAGACACACACACAGTCAAGCAACGCAACGCAACGCTTCAATAATTGCAGCGAAGGACGCGGACGGTCGGGATCGGCAGGATCAGACGATGATGACTCACGTCAGAAGTCAGAACACGAACTTCGAACAGCGACCTTCACTTCCGGTTCGACCTTGAGCAGAAGCAGCTGGGCCTGGCGCTAACGAGGGGGATATTCGAAAAGGAATAGAGACATGTTGTGAGTGTTGTTTTGGGGTTTGTGGGAGAAATTAGTATATATCAGGAAGATGGGAAGTGTCGCCGATCCTCTTACGGCTGTCATCAAGAAGAAACAAGAAAATGTCTTTGCAGGTTTACTGCCGCGAAGTAAACGAGGTCGCACTGCAGTGTATGCTGTTGCCGGTCTGGTGGGGGTCCTGCAGGTACAAATTCTTCGCTCTTATAGGATTTTCACTCTTATTTAGTTGGCGAAGCTAACATACTCTCGGTTCTGCTGTGTGCAGTGCGCTTTTCTCGTTCTCTACCTCAGCAATCCTCCACAGTCATCCCCATTATGTAAGTCCCATATGCCTTCTACAGAAAAGTGTGTTTTGCCGCACTTCCGAGCTCGAACTAAACAAGGCATAGATCGCGGTCTCACTGATCACAGTCTCGGTATTTCTAATTAAAGTTCGCTGATCTTGCAGTGTCTGATGGTTCGTGGAGCGGTTCCAATATGGGCGGAAGTATCGCTGACGAGACGGACTTTTGGTCCAAATATTTCCCCAGCGACAACACTGTGAAATGGGATGATTTTGCTGTGTATCTACTTATGGAATACGCACAGAGCATCAATAACTTGACGTCTACGTTATCGCCTGCGTTGGGGGGGCACTTTGACATTGACAACGATGGTATCGTCTCGCGGAAGGAATACAACAAGTAAGGCGCCTGCCTATCCTCTCTAACCGGTAGAAATGTATTCTTATGATATACCATATTACTTTTAAAATGTTGAACACGCGGTCAATTCAGCCAGCACTTGAAATACTAGTGTATCCACCGTTTTTCGCCCTGGACAACACGTGGACTGCGACTGGGACGTTTTTTCTTGTCAATTTGTGCCTAACATGTCTTTCCGCCGCACTTCACCCATTACTTTTTGTCGTTACTTCTTCTCTGTATCATACTGCATCCCTCCTTTTTGCAAGAAGCTTTGAACGGAGCACGCCCATCCTTTGATCTAATGATCTTTTGGCGACCGCGAACTGCGAACAAGGAAGAGGCGCTAGCATGCTCTTTTTCGTGAGCAGGACTGGCGTATGAAGAGTCGTCGTTCTTGTGCCAAATTTGAATCTTGCGAGGCATTTCACACTCTGTCCAGATGAGTCACAAACTCGCATCATCTTCGCATGCAGAGGCCGCTGCCTTTGTGGCGTTCATTGCCGAAACATTCCCTGCCTACCAGTTTGTAAGGTGTTTCTAATGTCTCCGATGGCCTGCCTTCCCGCAAACTGAGTTTCAAGCTTTCAGACCTGTGACGTCTGTGACTAAGAAGTCTGCTCGCTATACGACATTTGCTCTGCACATGAGCTAAACACTGGCCAGACACCAGGCGCGCCGTTTCGACTCGCCTCGTTCTCTACCGTCCGCCTCGGGTTTTTGTCATAGTCACCGCCGCTAAACGCGGCCACGTCACCGCGTCGTTAGATGTTGACTGGGTGGATGCCTTGCGGCAGATTCCTCCGGACGTACGGTGAGCTCGGCCTGCAGCACGGCTTGCAGCAGGCCGTGGACTCGGCGTTAGATAACAACTGGCGCAGGGACGCGGCCGATCGTCGACGCAGAGGTGTGTGTAGCCCTGGCTCATTTAGACTTACTGCTGATCAGGGACTGCTAGAATCAAAATCGCTTGTTCAATCCCGCGAGGCGTGTTCTTCACTGCCGCAGCCGCCCAACACTAATTCCAACGTAAGGCGCTTCCTGCGAGCTGTGTTCGTCTCCGCTTGCCCTGCATGTTCACTGATCCCCATTTGCCCAACGATCGCTTTCCGCAGATTCCCGCGGGTGCGCCCTCGAGATCAACAGCGGAGACGGCACCCATGTTGCGTTGGAAGCTTCGGCCGATCTGCAGTTTGCCGGCGCGAAGCCGTTCTTCATCGAGATGTGGATCCGGCCCCGTAGCGGTGAGAACTTTGGGGGCACCATCTTCTCTAAGTACAACCGCGGGCGCAAGGGCCAATACTTCATCAGCCTCGAGACTAATGGCGGAATATTCTTTCACCGTGAGGTGGCCCCGTGGGGGCTGCGCTCCAACGCGCGTATCCCCCCAGATGTTTTCTCGCACGTCGCCGTGGGGTACGGCGGCGGTCGCTCCAAAATCTACATTAATGGAACTCTGCGGGGCAGCCAGCGGGAGGGTGCTCAGGTGACGCCCTCGCTCTCGAGTCGTTATGCAGAACTGCCAGCAAAAGGAGAGCTCTCTTTTACCCTCCGTTTTCCTTTCTGCCCACTGGGAAAGATGCCCTGTGTCTCACGGCTGTCGTCTATCAATCCCATGAGGAGCTGACATGTGGCTCACTATTGTTACCGGGCACCCCTTCGCGGAGAGGGGCTTGAGCCGTGCCGCGAGTGGAGAGGGGCTTGAGGCCGTGCAGCGAAGTGGAGACCGGCAGGCCGTGCAGCGAGTGGAGGCGGGCTTGAGCTGCAGCGTGGAGAGGAGCTTGAGCCGTGCCGCAAGCGAGAGAGGAGCAGGAGCCGTGCGAGCGAGGAGAGGCAAGAGCCGTGCACGCGACGGAAAGGCTTGAACACCGTGCTGCGAGTGGAAGGCTTGAGCCGTGCAGCGAGTGGAGAGGGCTTGAGCCGTGCAGCGAGTGGGGCTGGAGCTTGAGCCGTGCCGCGAGTGGAGAGGGGCTTGAGCCGTGCCGCGAGCGGAGAGGGGCTTGAGCCGTGCCGCGAGCGGAGAGGGGCTTGAACCGTGCTGCGAGTGGAGAGGGGCTTGAGCCGTGCCGCGAGTGGAGAGGGGCTTGAGCCGTGCCGCGAGTGGAGAGGGGCTTGAGCCGTGCCGCGCGTGGAGAGGGGAGGCTGATGTTTTCCCGGCCACAGAGCCCGAGCTGCAAGTAGCGAGAAAGCTGAGGTTCACAAGGGAAGTTCGGGGACAGGCAGCGGACACGGATACCGGGGTCCTCATTGGAGCTATTCACGACCAAGGTGAGGCATGGACCATCTGCACCTTCTGCCCTCTCCGCCCTTCTGCTTGCCATCCACTTCGATCCGTGATATTCTGGAGCTGGGATTCGAGGACCAAAGAAGGGGAAGCACCTGACAAAGGGTTTTGACGGGTTTGTTCACGGCGGCGATTGGGAGCAGACCAGCCGTCCAGCATCTTTGACGGTACCATCGACGAAGTGCGGGTGTGGGGAGTGGACCGGACTCAGGTGGGCCGCCGCGTGTGCCGATATTATCGGTCTACCCGACAATCCCCACCAGTGTATTTGACACTGCTTGTTGTCGCATAGCTTTGACACGCGCAGTCCTGCCGGACCATGACCCGCCCCCACATGTTCCTCCCGGCGGTGGCCCTGCACGCAGCGCGTGACGTGGCGCCCCTTCTGCCCCATTCCCGCGCCCCCCTTCAGTCTCCGGGAGTGGCAAGGTCCGGGAATGACGCTTGTACCTCATTGCGTGGTACTGATGTATTTCCTGCACACTCCATTATGCAATACGATGCCTTGGCAGTGGCATCTGGCACGGTATAATTGGGACAATTGGCATTTGTATGGCAGGTAGAACTAGAGAGCACAATGTACACAACTCTGACGGGGCTAGAATATGGGCTCGTGGGCTACTGGAATCTCGACGAATGTCAGGGTGGCCGTCTCAGGCATGCTACTGCCCCCCTCCCAGCCAACCTTAAAGCCACTGTAAACGCCCCGAAATTTGCCGCCACGATGGCGCTTGGGGGAGGGGTGCCTAGAGGCAAGATGGTGGCATTGGCTGGCACGCTAGGATTGATGGGAGGGGCAGTTTTTAGCTGGGACTGTGTTGACGGGTGTGATATGGCTGATGGGAGTGGTGCTTTGAGGCAGGGACCGCATTGGCCGACATGACGGCAACCTGCATGGAGGGCGCTGGTTGCGCTCTCCAGTGGCCATCCGTACGAACCAAGAGATTGTGCAGTGCCCGGAGAAAGGAAAGTGTTCCATTGATGAGGTGAGCCGAACTCGGGCTCCCGTCAGCAATCGGCCGTGTTAGGGTCAGTGTCAGTGTCAGGGTCAGGGTCAGTGTCAGGGTCAGGGTCAGGGCCAGGGTCAGTGTCAGGGTCAGTGTCAAGGTCAGTGTCAGGGTCAGTGTCAGGGTCAGTGTCAGGGTCAGGGTCAGGGTTTGCAGCAGCCCGGCTCTTAAGCTCCCGTCAGCAATCGGCCGTGTCAGGATTGTGTTCTTCCCGAAATAATGGGCAGCAGCCGGCTTCTTGATCGGCGTCGCCAGGTTTTGGTGCTCTTGCTGAGGCCCCCGTACGAAACCCTAATGTGCTCTGTGGTGATGCTCGCCGCGGCACAGGTTGAGGAGCGCGGCACAACCGGCAACGCCTTCGTGGACGAGGTGATGGTGCAGAATGACTACTGGAAGCGCGCAATCAAGATCATGGAGACCCAAAACAAGGTGGGAAGCGGCGAGCTTTGCAAAGACCCTCGGCATGATATACCCGAGTCCTGCAGTATAGAGTCTATTATGCCGAGGGTCCCGACTCTTAAGTATGAGGAGTGTGATTATCCATAGTATTATTATTATTATTTCTACATATATACGGATGGGGAGTGTGATTATCCATAGTATTATTATTATTTCTGCATGTATTCGAATGGGGAGTGTGATTATCCATATTATTATTATTATTTCTACATGTATACGAATGGGGGGTGTGTTTATCCATATTATTATTACTATTTCTACATGTATACGAATGGGAAGAGTCTTTTTAGCCAATGGCAAAGTTGCTTTTTGAAATTTGCAATGCAGGTTGTAGAAACGCACCACATGGTGCTCTAGGTATATGCCATATATTTTTCTCAGGAGCCGAGCAGGCCGTGAGGTGGCAGACGATCACGTGGGAATCACGCGATAGAAACAATGCTTCCTACAGTATGGTGCAGCGCGTGACGCACCCCTCTTGGCTCAGTGGGGAAGTATGGTGCAGCGTGACGCACCCTCTTGGCTCTGGGGAAGTATGGTGCATGACTCACCCCCCTCTTGGCTCAGTGGGGAAGTATGGTGCAGCGGACGCACCCCTCTTGGCTCAGTGGGGAAGTATGGTGCAGCGCGTGACGCACCCTCTTGGCTCAGTGGGAAGTATGGTGCAGCGCGTGACGCACCCCTCTTTGCTCAGTGGGGAAGTATGGTGCAGTGACGCACCCCTCTTGGCTCAGTGGGGAAGTATGCAGCGCGTGACCACACCTCTTGGCTCAGTGGGGAAGTATGGTGCAGCCGCGTGACGCAACCATTTTGGCTCCGCTGGGGAAGTATGGTGCAGCGCGTGACGCATCCCGCTTGGCTCAGTGGGGAAGTATGGTGCAGCGCGTGACGCACCCCTCTTGGCTCAGTGGGGAAGTATGGTGCAGCGGCCGGCGTGCTTCTTTGGGCCGGGCGGAGTGTCTCGTGGGGTGCTGAGTCAGACAGCTTGAACTGCAGGTGAACAAGAAGATCATCCGGGAGCTTCTGATGACGGTGGACACTCTGACCAATCGCATCAAGTGGCTAGAGAGCCAGGACCGCATCCGTCACGAGCAGGTGCGCAGCCCCCAGCCCTCTCTCCGAGTTGCTGTGGAGGGCCAGGACCGCATCCGTCACGAGCAGATGCGCTGGCGTCATCCTGCGAGCCCTGGGGTGACGGGGCAGGGCATGAGGGTGACGTCAGGTGCTCGAGCTGAACTCCAGAAACATCAACATCTCCTCCACGCTCGGCGTCATCCGCAACAATTTCACTGCCCACCTCGTGGTGAGTCCTCTCGCGC
This sequence comes from Cymbomonas tetramitiformis, assembly GCA_001247695.2. Taxonomy (NCBI): domain Eukaryota; kingdom Viridiplantae; phylum Chlorophyta; class Pyramimonadophyceae; order Pyramimonadales; family Pyramimonadaceae; genus Cymbomonas; species Cymbomonas tetramitiformis. Next base: position 15,071 of record LGRX02014992.1, read on the forward strand.
CTCTCTGGGAGCGTCCTTGGTGGTTCTGGCCCTCGCTGGGGCACGCCCTCTAGTGTATCGCGCCTATGCGACGTAGCTGACATGTGACATGGCTGACACGTGGCTCCGTCGAATTGGGTCTCTGCACCAGCCCGGCTACGTGCTGTCAATTCCTTCATACGCGTGTGCCAAGTGATGCGAGTGCATGCGCTGGCGACTTGTCTCGTCCTCACGCGAGCAGTGAGCGCTGACAATCGAACACGGTGGGGAAATGTCGATGGCACTGGCTACAGGAGCAGGAGCAGCTCGACCAGCAGGCCAATCAGACTGCAGCAAAGGTGCCTCTTGCTCCCAGGCATGCATAGGCAAGTGTGGAATGGAACTCGCCGTGCATGAGGGCCACATGGCGGTTCTTATAGGAGGGGACTGACAGACGGCGGATGCAATGCGGGGCAGGAGAGCGAGATGAAGGACCTCCTGGAGCAGCTTGCCGGGCTGGCAGACGAGGTGGACTCGCCGCTGCCTTCCGGGAAGTCGTCCAGCAAAACTGGCAACTCCAAGAAGGTGCGCACTCTCAGTCAGGTGCCATGTGGGCCGCAAGGAGCTGCTGCCAGAGTGCTTACATGCGAGGAGAGGGCATGGCACCCCCTGCTCCACTCGCGTGAACGAGCAGTGTACGGCCCCTCAGTTCACTCACGTGAAAGAGCAGTGTGCGACACCTCCTCTTGGCTGGTATGAGTATGAGCGCAGAGCTTGATCCGAGGGCGAGGGGTGTCCCCGTGAAGCAAGACGTTTGAGTGCAGAGCTTGATCCGAGGGCGGGGGGGTGTCCCGTGGAAGCAGAGAGTATGAGCGCAGAGCTGATCCGAGGGCGAGGGTGTCTGAAGCAGGAAGTATGAGCGCAGAGCTTGATCCGAGGCGAAAGTTTCTGTGAAGCAGGAGCATGAGTGCAGAGCTTGATCCGAGGGCAGGGGGTGTCTCCGCGAAGCAGGGGAGCTCGAGCGCAGAGCTTGATCCGAGGGCGAGGGTGTTTCCGTGAAGCTTGCAGCATGAGCGCAGAGCTTGATCCGAGGGCGAGGGGTGCTCCGTGAAGCAGGGAGTAAGGAGCACAGAGCTTCTTGATCCGAGGCTAGGGTGTCTTTTGTGAAGCAGGGAGTTTGAGCCGCAGAGCTTGATCCGAGGGCAGGGGGCTGTCCCGTAAGGAGGGAGTATGAGCGCAGAGCTTGATCCGAGGGCGAGGGTGTTCCCGTGGAAGCAGGAAGTATGAGCGCAGAGCTAATCCGAGGGCGAGGGGTGTCTTTGTAAAGCAGGAGTATGAGTGCAGAACTTGATCCGAGGGCGAGGGGTGTCTTTGTGAAGCAGGGAGTATGAGTGCAGAGCTTGATCCGAGGGCGAGGGGTGTCTTTGTGAAGCAGGGAGTATGAGTGCAGAGCTTGATCCGAGGGCGAGGGGTGTCTTTGTGAAGCAGGCGAGCAAGAAGGAGCACGCCCTGGGAGAGGCTGACGGGGACGAGGGGCAGGAGCTTCTGGAGCTGAATATGGAAGGCCTGGACATGTATAGTGAGGAGGGTGCCGAGGAGTTGAAAAAAGAGGTGTTTTGTTGCGGCCCTCTCTCGTCACTATCCATAGATTGCTGG
>LGRX02014993.1:0-18947 GCA_001247695.2 Cymbomonas tetramitiformis
GAAAAGAGGGAAAATGCGAGCCGAAGGCCCGCGCGGCGGGCCGGGAAAAGGGGGGGAAAGGGGGGAGGGAAAATGCGGGCCGAAAGTTGACTGAAGAGGACTTCCCGATGCTTTTCAAGCATCAAGAGGACTTGATGCAACGAGAGTTACATGGGCGTGGAATTAACAACGGCGCCTGTGTTCGCGGGGAACGGCAAGGCAGCTTTTAAGAGCTTGCTGAAGGAGTTGGCGAAGTGGTGTGATGTACTACGAGAATACTTCATCAAGCGCTTTGTTCATCATGCTCAGATTTTGTGGATGGGGAAGTGCCTGGACCTCCGAAAGCTATGCGTGTCTCCTTGTGAACTTCGTGACGATCGTGTGTATCTTGAAAGAATATACACGTGGGCTGTTCAGCATGGAAAGCTCGGGTTGCCACCCTTTGAAGAAATAGAGCGGCAGCACAGCATGTTAAAGGTCCGCTTGGTAACTGCGAGAATAAGCCCCGAATATGCTAGCTGCTGGAAGGATGCCTCGGGAACCGTGATCATGCGAGACTTATTCACAGTGCCTTCGTTATACGATGGTGTCGCGGACTGGTTATACATTTTTCAACACTGCGCATTGAAGATCCAAAATGAGGCGGTGGTGGAAGGCATGGGCGATCCACGGTGGATCGCCATGCAACTGCAGTGAGGGGACTGAAGCAAGAAAACGATGTCATGGAAAGCTTTATCGAATACAATGGCCCTGCGTCATCAGAGGCTGATGGTTTCTTGACAGCGGCCTTGAACCTTCATTTTAAGGGTAAACCATGGCACTTCCAACATATTGATCGGCAGGGCAGAGGAAAACATATTGGCATGTCAGCCACGGTCTCCCGCTTGCACAAGCGTAAGAGCAAGCTTCCCTTTATGGTTGAGGGATGGTAGAGATTATAGTAGATACGTAAGTAGAACCCCACTGATACCACATTCTAGTCATTATATGATAACTTGATAATGTATGCATGAAAGTTGTCTAGAATGCAATTCAAATTAAACTGTATCATACTTGTTATATGTCATTATGTGATAACTTGATAATTATCAATGTTTGTTATGTAAGCAGTTAAGAATTTAACTTTGACTAAGTGAAAAAAAAAATTATACTCTAAAAACAATCGGGGCATGTTTCACCCGGGAAATGGTTTCTTCGGAACCACGTGATTTTGCACTTTCTCGGACTAGGGCGGTATCCATTTCGCATCAATGGAAGGACTTGAGTCATTGGTATTGGGCTCCAGGTGACCCCCAGAGATGAGTAAATCATCAGACAGGTCATATCGTGTTACCATTTTGCCTTGGGGTTTGATGCGCTTTCTGTAAGAGTATTTGGATTTCTTAACATTGATGGGAATACCGATGAAGCTCATAAATTCATTAACTATCCCTAGCATGTCTTGGACTTCGTCTTTAGTTTTCCCCACGAGCATGATGTCATCACAGAAGAACCGTGCAAAGATATTTAATGGGGTGTCCTTTCCTAATAGGTTTTGGGAGGGAGGAATAACATTATTTCCTGGTTTGTCTGGTCTGTGGCGTTCCGAGCTCAGTTCGTATCCATATGTGGTTCCTGTCGGGTTTGCACCGTTTGCTCTTTTTGCTAACCAGATTGCCAGAATATCCATAATGGCTACGAACCTTAGTGGGCTCAAAACTTCTCCCTGAGGAACTCCACATTCGAGGGACCATTTATCTGTGAGGCCTTCTTCAGTAAGTACCATTCTAGAGGCATCATTGGTGATGTCTGAAATGATGTTAATTATTTGTGATGGGAGTCCTAACTTTCTGAGCGCTAAATTGCTCATCCAGAATTCAGCTCTGTCAAGTGCTTATTTGAGGTCCAGGTAAACTACGTGAAGGTCTTTGTCGTATCTATTGGCATCCGAAATTACTTCATTCAAAATTTGGAGTGAGTCATCTATGTTTTTATTCAGAAGAAAGGCATCTTGAATGGGAAAGAGAATGGGGTGGGTGTTGAGAATTGTTTTGAGACGGTTAGCAATTATTGTATTAAATAGTTTAAGACCCGTTTCCAACATTGTGAGGGGTCTGGAATTATCTATGGTACATTGTGCAGAGGGGTTTTTAGGGATTGGAAGGATGACTCCAGATTTTGCACTCTTAGGAAATCTCCCAGTTATAAGAATGTGGTTAAAAAGTGAGACAGTGACTTCTTGAAAATTCTCTGGGCCCTTGATCCACTGCGAGTATCTCATCCCTGAGGGTCCTGGTGCTGTAGAAATACCACAGTCCGAGTATGCTTGTTGAAGTTCTTTGTGCGTGATTTCTGTCAATAGTCTTGCGGCGGCCGTATCGGGGATTTTAGGGCTATCCTTTAGAATGTCAGTGAGCCACTGTGGGAGTTCATCTGGCTCATTCGGGTTAGTAGAAAATAATTTTTTATTTTTGTATTCATCTAGTGTTGTGTTTAGTCTTTCTGATTTTGTCTCAAGCAGGTATCTTTCCATCGCTACCTGGGGTTGCGGCTGCACCTTTCTCAGTAGGTTTCATCTTTCCCATGACTGTGTCTAGAAACCTCGAAAGGTTAGTTGAGAAAAGATGCTGCAAGGCTTCCTTTTCTCGGAGTTTGCGTCGTTCAGTGTCTGTGTCTCTGCTTTTTTGAAAAGCATTTCTGATTATTACATAATTTTCATGCAATCGTAATCTCCATGTGGTTGCTGCTTCATTTTGTTTGGGTTGGAGCGAGGCAAACGGTAGCGTGCGGGCAGCCTTTTTGGCTTGCTTTGGAATGTTACTAGCATGAGTTCTTGTGTCCAGATATTTGATGGTGCGGCGTACTGTGTTTAGCCATTTGTATATATAGTTAGATACTGCTGATGGCTTTTCGAACCTCCCAGTTTTGTTCAGATTCTTGGTGCCAAAGGCGTTACTTGCCGCCTGATGTGCCAATTTGTGCAGAGTATCCCATGTCGCGTCAGGGTGCATTTCCTTGAGGCCGGTGCCGCCGTTTCTAGCTGCTTCCGAACCATTTTCCATTTCGAGTGTGCTATGTAGTCTTTCAGTGTAAGACACCCAGCCTGTAGCGTATTGGAATAAATGGGCTGTGCAGTCTATGTTTTCCGAATGCATCTCGGATCCGTACAGGTTCCAGAATTTAGCAGGCATACGAGGTTGTAGAAGGATATCCCAGCAGGTCACGTGATCATCTGTGTTGGATTTCGTGATTTTCTTAACAGGTTCGACGTGAAGACGGGAGAGTTGAAAAGGCCTCAAAGCAGTGGCTGGAAATGACGCAGCTGGAGGTGTTCAGAAGGTTCAAGAAGAAGGAACCTGATGTGAAGGTGGGCTTGAGGACTTTCGAGCAGAAGAAGCCGAAGGAAGTGCGCAGGCTTACCCGGAGGGACACGATATCCTGCTGCTGCAGATATCACGAGGACTTCCGGTTGGCATTGACAGCATACAACCGTGCGCACGAGGTATTGCACTCTAAGTGCGAGTGCGAGGATAGGACGTGTTGCCCTCTGCTAGGGGGGCAGAGGGCAGTTCTATCCAATCGAAAGCCGACAGAGGCGTTCCCGGACAAGGTCTGCGGGCGGTGCGAGGTTGGCTCGTCGACGTCAAAGTTTGTAGCGTCGTTGTTGTGCCCGAAGCCAACGGGGGCAGACGGAGAGCCTGCGGAGTTTCACGCTATGCCTTGCTTGGTTGGATGGGTCGTGCGAGGATTGCGGGGGGTTGCGAAACCTGAAGCTGTGCGAGGCGGAGATAGGAAAGGCCGGCCAGCAGGTTGAGTGGAGTACCTACGAGAGCGCGGTGGTGGGAACCGACGACGACGGGAAGAACAAACACCGAGTACAGTTTGTGCAGAAGAAGACTCCGGTAGGGGAGCTCGTGTCCAAGTTACAAGGGTGTATGCTGGGGCATGTACCGGGGGAGTCCAAGAAGTGTTCGTGGGCGGGCAAGTTCGTGCGGAAGGATGCAGATGGGGACTGGGCGGTGAAAGAACTAGCCGGGGTGAGTGGGCAAACCTGTCCATTTTTAAAGCCATATCCATACCATTGCTTTATGGCCCAACACACGATGAACATGTTCAACAAGTGCAAGGAGAATTTGCCCTTGGGCCATTGCCTCCTTCTTTTCGACTTCAGCGAGAACCATGCATTGAACATTCCACGGGCAATCCAATCCTTGCATTGGATTGTGAAGCAGGCCTCGCTACTATGCTGCGTGCTATGGCGGCATGCGGTAAAGGAGGTGGACGGGGTGGAGTCCACGGAGGAGAATCCTATCATTGTGAAGGATTACCTGTACTTTATGGGCAACGACATGCCCCATAGCCACCGTGCCATCCAGCACATGCGTAAACTCATCGTCAAGGAGTACTTTCAGAAAAGAGGTTTGCCCCTCCCAAAATTCATTCACGAGTGGGCGGATGGGAGTGCGGCGCAGAACAAATGCGGCACGGCCTTTGCGGATGTGGTGGAGAGCGGGCGCCCGATGGAATGGGTACGAGGGCTTGGCATACCGTGCCAACGAAACTTTTTTGAGACATCCCACGCACGAGGCGAGCAAGATGCAATGGGAGTTGCGGTGAAGCATGAGGCTAGTTTGGCGGTAATGGCAACAACGGATAAGTGGTATGGAAAGATATTGAATGCAAGGGATTTGTATGAATTCTGCCTGGAGAGATTGCGGTTTGCGAAGGACCAAGGATCCAACCGGCGCTCGGCATTTGGGCAGCGGTTCTTCTTTTTGGTGGAGGATGGCGATGTCGACGAGTCGGGCCAGGGCTTCAAGACGGTGGATGGCACTTTGGCGTTGCACTCGGTGCGGGCGGGAGTTGGCCTAATGGTTGGGTTGAAGCGTGATCGTCCATGTTATTGCGATTATTGCTACGCACAATGTGAGCACCCGCAACCGGATAGTGAAGGGTGCCATTATAAGAGTCATGTGGATGAATGGGTGCCTTTCACGATGGTGGCGGAGGCGGTAGGGGAAGAGCGGCGAACGAGGATGCGTGCAGCGGAGCAGGCGCACGACGTGGCGCAAGTGGAGGTTTCACGAGGAAGCATCTTTGCACGCTCATCGGGGGGAGATGAGAACCGCCAATATTATTTGGTGAAGGCGCTAGGTGGAGTGCATCAAGTGCTAGACGCGGACGGCATCAAAGACGACTACTACACACAGGGTGTGGGGGGGAGTGCAGGGGCAGGAGTGCATGCTACCCCTGGCGAGTTCGTTGTTGAAGGCAGATTTTTGGAATGGAGGGATGAAAGCACATGCACGGAGTACTTTGTAGACAATAGCAGAAAATGTTTGACGTACTCACATCATATAGTGTGTGTGGAAGTGGCTCTGAGGAAGCGCAAAGTAGGCAGGCAGGACTACTTGATAGTACCGGAGGCGGAGCATCAACGTATCCTAGCTGCACTTGTGTAACTTAATCTTTGATGGGTTATAATGGTCCAATATGCTTGCAATCATAATGCGAAACCCCATAGGAATGCAACGGACATGGGTTGCTTGCAAATTCGATGTTATCCTTGACCTACATGTAGCACAAACCCTGAAACCCTGAAAATGGCCTGCTCAGGCCCCAGAAACAGCCATTTTGGCCCCCGGCGAGCACCCAAATTAAAATTTCTCATCATTTCTTCCACTAAGTAGTTCGTGATGGTCCTTGAAAGGTCCCACAAAGTTCAAACGCGCGATTCGGATACCTAACTGAAATCCTATAGCCCCGCGCACGCAAAATGGCCCGCTCAGGCCCCAGAAACGGCCATTTTGGCCCCCGGCGAGCACCCAAATTAAAATTTCTCATCATTTCTTCCACTAAGTAGTTCGTGATGGTCCTTGAAAGGTCCCACAAAGTTCAAACGCGCGATTCGGATACCTAACTGAAATCCTATAGCCCCGCGCACGCAAAATGGCCTGCTCAGGCCCCAGAAACGGCCATTTTGGCCCCCGGCGAGCACCCCAAACAAAAATTTCTCATCATTTCTTCCACTAAGTGACCCGTGATGGTCCTTGGAAGGTCCCACGAAGTTCAAACACGCGATTCGGACACCGACGGGAAATCCTCTAGCACCCGCGCACTCAAAATGGCCTTTTCAAGCCAAAAACCATCGATTTTGGCCGCCGGCGAGCCGGAAAATATTTTTTGGGATTTTTTTTTTCACTCCGAGTCTTACAATTGACCTTAAAAGGTCACACAACTCCAAAAAGTTGCAAATGTTGCATTATGCATGTGACCACTTTGTGACACTCGAGCTTTTTGCGACGGCTCACCTGCAAACTGTATTAAGTTATCTATATGCGGTTTGAAGGTTGCAGTAAACTGTATAAAGTTATTTGCAAGCCGTATAAAGTTATCTACGGGCCATATTGAGCTTTTAGTGAACCGCGTTAAGTTATCTCCGTCCCATAATAAGTTTATTGTTGCTTTTATTAAGAGGACCGCGTGCCACTTAAAGTTTATTAAGTGGTGTGTGAAGTTATCTGCATACCGTGTTAAATTTTCTGCAAACCGTAACGTGTCTACTGTAGCCCATATCAAGTTATCTGCGTGCCGCTTTGGGCTTTCTGCGGTCCAAACAGGCTGCCGTATCAAAGTTTCATACATGTGTGTTATGTTTACATGAAAGTGTGTCAAGTTATCAGTCTGACATATGTTATCAGACTGCCGTGTTAAGTTAACACATATGTGTGTTAAGTTGACATATTGTTGCCTTAAGTTAACAGCCTGCCGCGTTCGGTTTGAGGACTGTTTTCTTAAGCTATCAGAGGTGTATATTATGCTAACAGACTGTATTGTCACACTATTAAACCGGCATTTATTGGTGTCATAGAAACTAATTAAGTTAATAACCTGTTTAGTGACTTCTATGTATCTGTTTGAAAGGTTTACCGCACTGTTTGTTTTCCGACCGAACAGGTGTTTAACTATATCTGTGACCTTATTGTTAAGATGTTTAGTACTGCACTCCGAAGTGAGTGTACACACAGTATGTCTCACCAGACTGGTGGGTGTGCTAGCAGTTGACTTGTAAATTTTCACAGGCAGGGTGAGAAAGTTTGAGATCAAATTGAGCAGGGCAAAAAATAAACCGACACTACTGACTTGTTTAAGTCGATTGTAAAAAGAGGCAGCACAATTTTGAGTTGGAAGAGAAATGCAGGTGTGTGCTGGAGAATTAGCATAAGATGGAACTGTGTGAACAGCTCTGAGATGCCGTGTGAATGTTTTACTGCTATCACTCATACTTAGAGTGTGGTGCTGTGTTACACGATGAGCAGTATCGGGCAGCTCTGCAATTAACAATTGAAAGCCGAGCAATGTCTGGTGGCGCCAGGGAGAATACAGCCTAGCTGTCAGCTTTTCAACACAGTGGCAAGCTGAGATCTTTCGGAGGGGAGGAGCAGGAAAATTAAGCCTCAAAATCCATATCTTCCAATGCTTTAAACCTGTTTTGCAACTCAGCTCCTTCTTGCTGAGCAATTTGGGTGAGCTGCTCTCTCCTGCCGCTTCCTGCAGTTTTCTTACGTTCACCTGGGCTTGGTGTCGGTTCGGATTGAGCAAGAGATCTCTTTTTCCCTGCCGGATTGCAACTTGTGTTAAGTTACAAGCAAGGAATTCAAGACAAGTGGAAGGAGCATAGCAGCAATGTAAAACATAATCATAGAAGGTGTGTGAAACTTTGTTACCTTTAATGCAAGCCGAGCACCTGCAATTACGGGGGTGTCCACCGTGCCTCTGAGGTGCGCGGCTGGGAGCCTTCTGACCAGTGCTCTGGCATGTTCCTTCACCAAATCCTGGCGGGATGTTGCTCTCAGCTGGTGGCACGCTGGGCTCTGCGGGCTGGGATGCCGAACCAGCGAGTCCGTAAATCTTTACGGGGCAGTTTTTTGAGCTGTGGCCGTTTGCTGCTCTACCCTCACAGCTTCGGCAGATTAAGGCAGAGCACTTCGAGATGAAAACTGTGCCCAGCCCAGACCAATGGTACTCCAGAGGGAGTGCGTACATAGCGTGATCTTTGTTGGTTCTGTCAATTCTGGCTGGTTCTGAGTGCCTGCCGAGTCCTGTTTTCAGTTGAACAAAGATTTGCCTCACGAGTCTCGATCTTTTCTTTTTACCGCCTGCCTTTGTGTTGACTGTGAACGTCTGCTGAAAGGTGATCTCTTTAATGAACTTTGAGAAAGGCGAGGCTTTGATGTGGGTGAGAATGTGAGTTAACCTCGGCTGCTTACCGGCCCTGTATGCTTTGAAGCCCAAAGTAATGCTCGTTAGTTTGCTACTCTTGGGCGTGATGAGGAAATCTTGGCCGTCAGCTATCACGATTGCGTGTTCCACGAGGACTCGGGCCTCCTCAATCGAGGCAACTTTCACGTGCATAAACGGAGTGGCACTGTCAGGGTACTTCTTCCCCTCTACGCTGAAAATTGCAACTGATGTTTGTGACTGAAGCAACACCGTTTTAAGAAGTCTGCCTACTTCTGAGATCTCACGCTCTGTGAAAGGGCCTGCTGTCGTGGCACCCAGTCTCTTGACTTTGACCGATGCGAGGAAATCGTCGCTCTGCAGCCCACCGTCCTCGTCGTCCGTGTCGTAATCGTCGTTCTCTTGCAATTCTCTGTTCAGATTCTCGAACTCCTCTGCCTCGTCAAACGCTGAAAGATCGAACTCGTCCTCTTCCTCGTAGTCTTGCATACCCACAGGTGCCTGTTGACAAAAAAGAAATGTGCCCAATGACTCTTTTAAATTTGCTAGGGGGCAAGGTGTAATGGAGTTTATTACAGTCTGTTTTTTAATGCTTATCCGCAATGTGTGCGTGCCCTAGTAGAGGGCGTGCCCCTGTGTGAGAAACAAGTAATGAATGCCAGTTGCTCAGGGTATTTTATGCCGTTTTGGCTCACCTCGTTTGGTGTGCGATCTTCCGCAGAAGGTGCTTCAGTGGAGGGTTGTGGGATCTCCTTGGAGGCGGTGTCCATAAGTTTTTCCAGAGAGTTGGCGAGCTGCAGGTGTTCGCTGTTGAGGTCGTGGTCCCCTTTGTGAATGTTCTCGAAAATCTTCTCCACAGCTGACAGTACACGCGTGTACTGGTCAAAATCCAGCAGCTGCTCTTCGCAGTTGCACAGGCTCGCCACGTCGATCTCACCTTTCGATGCTCCCAAGATTTTCTTGGCAACGTCGCTTGCCCCAGCAACCAAAACAACTTGCTCGCCGTCTCTCGTCGCCACATAGAAGAGATCACAGCAGTGCTGCATACAAATTTTCCGGTGCGTTAGCAATGCTATTTTATTAGGGTGTCTGCGGGAAAATGCAAGTGTCGCAACGTTGTTACAGTCAGCTTTTGTCAAAGCTTTGGGATGTTTCTTTCCGCAGAAACAATGCTCACGTGAAATTTCAGGTGCTACCATAATTTTCCGGTGCTTTAGCGATGTTATTTCGCTAGAATGTCTGCGAAAAAATGTAAGTGTTATAACGTTTTTGCAGTCAGCTTTTGTCAGGGTTTCGCGTTGCTTCTTTCCACAGCAACAATGCGCACGTGAATTTTCAGGTGCTAACATAATTTTCCGGTGCGTTAGCGATGCTATTTTACTTGAATGTCTGCTGAAAAATGTGGGTGCCACAACGTTTTTACAGTCTGCTTGTGTCAAAGCTTTACAATGCTTCTTTCCGCAGAAGCCATGCGTTCGCGAAATTACAAATGCTAACATAATGCTAGTCACAGTATCTTTCACACAAGAGAGGGGGAAATTACAGTTACTTACTTTGAAGATTGTGGTCGTTAGAAGGACTCTGTTTCGTAATTCGAGATCGCCAAAGTAAACAGTGACGTTTACTTCCACTTCGTCCCCCAAGTCTTCCTTCACTGCCTTGAAGAATTCCGTGTAGAGACACGAGCCGATTTCGATCTTGTCGAGGCCTGCGAGGACTCCCACTCAGTGAATTTGTTCTTGATTTCACCGCTGCGCTTTTTTATTTCTTCAAGTGTCGCGGCTTTATCCCAAGCCTGTCCTAGCTGACGCTCCGATTCGTCCTCCATATCTGCTGAGCACGTAATGAAAACAAACGCCAAGGAAAAGATTAGAAGTGTTTTTTCGCCAAGTCTCTTGTACGTTTTGTTTATTATTTTCTTTTTTCCGATGTTCGTATTTGCGGAAGGTCTTTGGTTCCTCGCGAGCGCAGAGCAGAGCTCTTTGCTCACTTCACCAGGCTTATTTTTACGTATCCTGCCCGCAGAGTTTAACTCTTTAGGCCAAGACACGGGTCAGCGAAAGACAATCGTAAAAGAATTTTGCAGGAAGGACACGCTGTGAATAGGGTTTAGGCATATTAGGCAGTTCAGGAAGGCGCAAATCACGCTGCAAAAAACAGCGCGCTTTTACCTTCGCTTTTATCTTCCTCCAGCTTCGAAAAACCTTCAGAAAATATCATATCATAATATTATTTTTCAGAAAAACATTTTCAGGTTCGCCTCATAGGGCGAACTCGTTTTTCTCGATGAGAGTGGCACGTCTTGGCATCGTCTTGGCATCAAGTAAATTACCTTACTACCTCTGCTCCTTATGATTTGGAACCTGGCCAAATTACCTTACTTAATCAGCAGCAACAGCAGCAACAGCAGCAGCAGCAGCAGCAGCAACAACAGCAACAGCAGCAAAGCGCGAATCCCAACGGGCGACACAGACGAACTTCCGATCTCACGATCGCCAGACGCTAACGATGACAGTGCCACTGCAGTCGCGTACATTTACCGCGACGCCACCACGCGTTATGGCATGGCATGTTGGGATGCAAAAAGCGAAACACTGTCGCGCACATGATCCTACGGTCAGATGGCCTAGTGGAGATCTCTTTTTTGAGATCGATCCGCCTAGTACTTAGTCAATCAGCAGCAGCAGCAGCAGCAGCAGCAGCAGCAGCAGCAAAGCTCGAATCCTAACGGGCGATACAGTCGAATGTTCCATCTCACGATCGCCAGACGCTAACGATGACAGTGCCACAACAGTCGCGTGTATGTACCGCGACGCCACCCACGCGTTATGGCGTGGCATGCTGGGAAGCAAAAAGCAAAGCACTGTCGCGCACATGATCCTGCGGTCATATGATGTAATGGCGATATCCATGTCAACATCGCATGGTAATTAACCGTGCTGTCCAAATAGATCGACGCCGAGTGGAGATCGCATATTTGTGATCGACAGCGCCTAGTACTTACCTTACCTTAGTCAATCAGCAGCAGCAGCAGCAGCAGCAGCAGCAGCAGCAGCAAAGCTCGAATCCCAACGGGCGACGCAGTCGAATTTTCGATCTCACGATCGCCAGACGCTAACGATGACAGTGCCACAACAGCCGCGTGTATGTACCACGACGCCACCCACGCGTTATGGCATGACATGCTGGGAAGCAAAAAGCAAAGCACTGTCGCGCACACGATCCTGCGGTCATATGATGTAATGGCGATATCCATGTTAACATCGCATGGCAATTAACCGTGTTGTCCAAAAAGATCGACGCCTAGTGGAGATCGCATATTTGTGATCGACAGCGCCTAGTACCTTAGTCAATCAGCAGCAGCAGCAGCAACAGCAAAGCTCGAATCCTAACGGGCGACGCAGTCGAATTTTCGATCTCACGATCACCAGACGCTAACGATGACAGTGCCACAACAGCCGCGTGTATGTACCGCGACGCCACCCACGCGTTATGGCATGACATGCTGGGAAGCAAAAAGCAAAGCACTGTCGCGCACATGATCCTGCGGTCATATGATGTAATGGCGATATCCATGTTAACATCGCATGGTAATTAACCGTGCTGTCCAAATAGATCGACGCCGAGTGGAGATCGCATATTTGTGATCGACAGCGCCTAGTACTTAGTCAATCAGCAGCAGCAGCAGCAGCAGCAACAACAACAGCAGCAAAGCTCGAATCCTAACGGGCGATACAGTCGAATGTTCCATCTCACGATCGCCAGACGCTAACGATGACATTGCCACAACAGCCGCGTGTATGTACCACGACGCCACCCACGCGTTATGGCATGGCATGCTGGGAAGCAAAAAGCAAAGCACTGTCGCGCACATGTTCCTGCGGTCATATGATGTAATGGCGATATCCATGTTAACATCGCATGGTAATTAACCGTGTTGTCCAAATAGATCGACGCCTAGTGGAGATCGCATATTTGTGATCGACAGCGCCTAGTACTTAATAGAGAGGTTCCGCAAAGTGGATACACTCCTCAGTTTCTTCCTCCATCAACCTGGCACCGTCACCCTGGTGTGGTGCTCCTGCAGGCCACCGTGGGACACTGTCTTGGGTCTCAGGAACCACCGAAACCAAGCTGTCCTGCAGATCCTCCTCCAGGTCACTGACCCCTTCCCCCTCCCAGTCAATGTCCCTCAGGCTTCCCTCACTTCCTGCAGCACTTGGTTCACCTGCAGCTGCTGGAGAAAAAAAGTTGTCCACCTTGGTTTGCCTTGCCCCATCTGACACCAACATCTTTGTCAGTTGCCAGGACAACCAACTTACTGTCTCTGCTGACTGTACCCCAAGCTGCTTTACATTCTCCTGGGTGAATAGTTCCAATTGCTGGGCCATCTCCCTAGCCCGCTTCAAGGAAGGGACTATCAACTCAGGGTCACTTTCACCACTGTCACGCTGATCTTCTGTCTCCTCCTCGGCAGAAGACATAAGCTCCTCAGGTTCAATTTGAAGCACTTCTGCCACAATCGTGCTCACCTCCTTCTGTTCCTCAATCACAACCTCATCTGAGTCAAGCACAAACTCCTCTGCCGTCTCCGTGTCCGAACTCTCCAGGCCCATCTGACCCATCAACAGCTGCAGCTCCGCCATTGCACCCTCACACTCCACGGGCAACATCGTGTTACCAACCACGTAATGTGTGGGTTTCCTTTCCCTGTGTCCCATACTGTATGGTACCTTCCCTCCTGCTCCTGATCGTGACTTTCCAGGATTGGGAGGATCCCACTTTTCATCCAGCAGTTGCAGACCGTTGTTTCTGAAACGCTGTCCCATGAATGCTTCAACCAGATGAGGGCTTGCCGCACGTTGACACGTATTTTGTCAGCCCTAGCGTTAGCACCGGCGTCGAGAATAGATTGAACCTCTGCAACTATGAAGTGCGACAGACTGCCCCTATAATACACTTTCATTGCTGCGATGATGCCTTGGTCAGCGGGCTGTGTTTTCGCTGTGGCATTGGGCTCGAAAAATACTAAGAGCAAGTTGCCCTTGTACTTGTACCCCTTGGCACCTAACTCACGCATCCAGGTCGGCAGTGGCTGTGCGTCATGCGGCCTGTCGTGTGACGAGGCATTGTCACAAGTCAACATGAACTCCTGAGACGCATCCTGACAATTCACCAAGTGAAAGTCGCGCAAAGAGTCCTCGAAACTGTTCTGATTTTGCCAGGCCTTTGCGTTCCACGTGTAATGAACGCCGATATCTGCAGGCTTCCAGGTGCGGCCAAATGCTCGAGGTTTCGCGGCGCTAGCAATCACATGCAGTTTACCCTTCTGACCATCAGTGCGAGTGTATATACTGACTGTTATACGATCCTTTGAAAGTTTTCTTCCGGAACGTTTCTTTTTCCTAAGGCTCCTGGTGGGCAACCTACGCCAATACAAGCCAGTCTCGTCCATATTCCAAACCTTATCCATACCGAAATGCGAAATAAGTCGTTTGGGGAAAAGAGCACGAATCTTCTGAACACTTTCCATATCAGTCGAATCTGCCTCTCCATGCTCCACAAGAAAGGAGATGCCATACCGCACCTTGAACTTGGTGAGCCAAGTCTGGGAGAATCGGAATTTCTCGTACAAGGTGGTGCCTTGAGCAACCAACTCTTCACCGATCTCGCGCGTTTTTGTCAATAGGATTTCGTCGTTGATCGGGGCTGCGGCATTTTCGAGCTGAAGAAACCAAGCGTACAAAGCCTTCTCTAGTTCCGGAACGTAGGATCCCCTATCCTTCTTAAGAGCCTTATCCTTGCTTGAATATGTTTCGAACTTTGATTCTAACTCTTTTCGCTTCTTAAGAGTTGCTGATATCGTAGCTTGGCTGGGCGCTTTTGGCAAGTTGTAAAAATCCTGTACTCTCCTCGCTAGCTCTGCCTGAGTCGGACACTAGCCATGCTCGTTCTTCTCTGAAGCCCATGTTAGAATGGACTGTTTAGCCTCAAACGATAAAGTTGTGTGTTTCAAGCCCTTACAAGACGTGCCAGGCACTCGCCCGCGACCCATGACGACGGGTGAAAGTTTATGAAGGAATTAAAGAAAGCAACAATATTGACGCTTGAAATCTGGCGGCAGGGTTGCGGCTGACATCCATCCGATTTCGACACGTGGAACTAATAAATTATTAGTTCAGTGCACTGAACTAATAACGTATTAGTTCCCGTTGAACTAATAAATTATTAGTTCAATAATATTTTCCAGAACTAATAAGTTATTAGTTCAGTGCACTGAACTAATAATTTGTTAGTTCTCACTGAACTAATAAAGTATTAGTTCAGTGATATTTTTTAAAACTAATAATTAATTAGTTCAGTGATTATTGGTGGATGCACAGATTCGCGTATTAGTTCAGTGCTATATTAGTTCAGTACTTATTAGTTCAGTGATGCATGCACTGTAGAGAGTTAAGCGCGGAGAGTTAAGGGCATATCGTGTCATAGATTCCGTCGAACGCGATGGTCATGCGTCATAACTCGTTCATACTTCTTAACTCTTAACTCTCCGCGATTTCTTAACTCTCTGTCCCCACTGTTAAGCTTCTCTTAACTCTCCGCCCGATGAACGACGAAGAGCTAAGGTAGACGTCCTAATTGGAAACTGGCTGGATGTAATCGATCTGGAATATTCTAGAATTCCGTTTGATCCTGCGTTCCCGCGTGGCCGACGAACTGTTTCTCCAGAAAACAAGGAAGCGTCAATTAAAAATTGACGTTCAACGAGCACCGAAATCGAGAATCACAAATTCGTCGTTCGTCGTTTGTCGTTTGTCGTTTGTCGTTTGTCGTTCATCGTTCATGACTGCGGAAGCGATTTTGCCAAATCGTGAAATGAGCAGAGAGTTAAGCGCGGAGAGCTACGCGCGATGACTGTCATCATCGATAACTCTCCGCGCTTAACTCTCCATAGCCTTGCGGAACCTCTCTAATCAGCAGCAGCAGCAGCAGCAGCAACAGCAGCAGCAGCAGCAGCAGCAGCAGCAAAGCGCGAATCCCAACGGGCGACACAGACGAACTTCCGATCTCACGATCGCCAGAAGCTAAAGATGACAGTGCCACTGCAGTCGCGTACATTTACCGCGACGCCACCCACGCGTCATCGCGTGGCATGTTGGGATGTAAAAAGAAAAGCACTGTCGCACACATGATCTTACGGTCAGATGGCCTAGTGGAGATCTCTTTTTTGAGATCGACCGTGCGTAGTATTAAGGATGTGATTTAACCATGTTGCATGTAGATGTTACAAGTGTGTTTGTGGCACGTAGTGTCACGAAGTAGGTCTAGCTCTAGGTGACATGACAATGACATGCCATTTCATGGTTTGGAACGTGATGTTGGGGCGATGGGGGCGCGATGGGGGCGCGATGAGCGGATGATGGGGGCGTGTTGAGGGCGCGAAGGGCGATGGGCGGGGGTCGGGCGGTCGATTGGGGGGGGGCGGGATGCGATCAAGGATTTTCTAAGGATTTAAATGTTTGTTTGATATTTCTATTCGATTTCGCTGCTCCCGCTTCGCGTCGCGGGGACTTCGCCCCCGCTCCGCTCGCGCTCGCGCTCCTGATCCATATCTTATTTTTCATTTGCCAGTTTTTTAGTCATACACGATAGCGATACAGTACAGTAATCACTCACCTTTAAGAAAACCCGGCGATAAGAAACCAGCCAGCTTTTGGGGGAGGGGGGTACCGAAGTTGTCGAGAAAAGCTGGCTGGTTTTTTTGAGCTATGGAATCCTCGAAAATAAGAAATATGGGTGCTGGCGCCGCAGGCGGAAAATTTTGAAAATGTCGCCTTTTTAAGTGTTTATCATTGGACTTTTAAGAGAATTGCTGGCTGATTGAAAGAAAATACTTGCTAATTCTTACCGATTCCATAGGACGCTGGCGCTGGCGGGGGGGGGTACGCAAGTTGGTGGAATTAGCTGGCTGACCCCAAATCTCCGGTTTTCTTAAAGGTGAGTGATTACTGTAGTGGCACTCCCTTTATCAGAATGATTATTTGCTAATTTGTTATTTTTACTCACGTTTTTACGTTTTTATATATGCTCACGGGGATGCCTATATGTGTCACGGGGATGCCAACTTTCCCCCCTAGGGGAAGAGCAGTGGTGCACCCTTGTGCCATCCCTCGCCTGGATGTCACTTGCAGTGTTGTCTGTGTCAATGTGTCACAGGCTCCCGAACCCTAAAGACTGCTAAACATTTGTTATATCTGACTTTAGACTTAATCAGCCTTACAAACCTGCCTTACCACTATCACAGTGACATAATATATATATGCAACGTTGTATAAATATATCTCCTGTTCTATCAGGTTACAGCCCACGCACCTTCAGTGTTGGCTTGTTTTTTCCTTTGGTTCGCTTCGCGCCCTGCGACTCTACCCGATATCATCCGACATCTTCCGACATCCCGACATCAGCGCCGGACCACATTACGCACAGCGACGGCCGACACTCCATCCCGCAATCTTTTATTTTCCCGACA
Organism: Cymbomonas tetramitiformis; assembly: GCA_001247695.2. Classification (NCBI taxonomy): domain Eukaryota; kingdom Viridiplantae; phylum Chlorophyta; class Pyramimonadophyceae; order Pyramimonadales; family Pyramimonadaceae; genus Cymbomonas; species Cymbomonas tetramitiformis. Next base: position 16,730 of record LGRX02014993.1, read on the forward strand.
TCTCCAGCCGCGTTTCGTGCACACCCGGTGTGCTCGGAATTCCCACTGGACCGACGCTGCTACTGAAATATCCCGGTTCACGGACATCAGACAGTCCTGGAACCAATATAGATAAACTCTCTCAAGATAATAAACCCTAAGCTAGATATGCCCGGAACGGTCTCCGGAGTCGGAACGGTCTCGAGTCTAGCTACATGTGACACTCGGTGTGTCACAGCACGAACTTGCGGGTCAGTCATCAGTCCAGTGTTGGCTACCTAGATATCAGTCATAGGTGCCTGCACCGGGGCTCCCGGTCAGGGCTGCCTATACAGATTTCAGCACACCACCCCAGCATTGTGGGTGGTGACTGACAGGTAAGTCAGAAAAGTTAAGATAAGTTAGGGCAGGAGCTAGGGTGACAGACCTAACTACTATGGTGGAGGAAGTGATATTGCTAACCACTAGAGCTATGGCGACTAGGGCGTCCTCAATATCATAGCGGACACCGGGAGTCGAACCCCTGGTGCCCCGGTTGTATAGGTTGGAACGCTAGATAGTCTAGACGGTTGTTTCCAACCTATACAACCGGGGCACCAGGGGTTCGACTCCCGGTGTCCGCTATGATATTGAGGACGCCCTACTCGCCAGAGTACATCCGGCAGATGGGGGTCTACTTACGATTGCCCCCTGAACTTTTTTTGTGCCCCCTGAAAAATTGCCCCCTGAACTTTTTTTTCAGGCCCTGAAAATATTTTTCAGGCCCCGAAAACCATTTTCAGGCCCTGAAAATGGTTTTCAGGCCCTGAAAATCACTTTCAGGGTCTAAACTTGTTTTATACTAGGCTAGTTATACACCTTAGAAAAAACTTCATGGATAATATAATTTTTACACCAATTTTCAGGGCCTGAAAATTTGGAATTCACACTCTTAAGATGCCCCCTGAACTTTTTTTTCAGGGCCTGAAAATATTATTCACTTTTCGTGTTATATAAAGTTTAGAATTATATTCTCATGTCCTCATCTTGCCCCCTGAAAATGGTTTTCAGGGCCTGAAAATTTTACAGTGTTCCAAGCCCTGAAAATTCACATAAGGCATTTTCAGGGCCTGAAAACTCATTTTCAGGCCCTGAAAACCATTTTCAGGCCCTGAAAACCATTTTCAGGCCCTGAAAACCATTTTCAGGCTCTGAAAACCATTTTGAGGCCCTGAAAACGAGTTTTCAGGGCCTGAAAACCATTTTCAGGTCCTGAAAACTCGTTTTCAGAACCTAAAAACCATTTTCAGGCCCTGCAAACCATTTTCGAGCCCTGAAAACTCGTTTCCAGGGCATGTCTTTCAGGCCCTCAGGGATTCATCGCAAGTTGTGCATGCTCCCCCCCCTATACTCATGTTATCCATTATTAAGTGCGCTCAGGCACGTGACGGGCATTCCTCCCAAGTAGACAACCCTCTGGAAGGGTATTCAACCTATAATTGCCGCTTAACACCGCTACTCAACCCCCCTTGCTTTCCACGGTGTGTGGCTAAGGATTGAATCAAGAAAGTTGCCTCCTTGCTTGGAATGCCCATGGCCCGCCACAAGAAGGGATCCACACAAATTTTGGGCTGCCAACCCGATACCTTTGTGTAGTCGGGGACTTGCCCACACTCTCCTTGCCACAGTCACATTTCTGAAACACGTGTTTACATGTAACACCAACAATCCTCCCCCAACATAATGCATGCCCCACACACATTTACATTTATATACATGCCTTACTTACATTGCCGCCCGCCAACCTAAGCGCATCTCTCTAATCTTTTGCAAGATTGCAACCTACGTTCTACCATGGATGAATTTTTCATTTCTTCGTGGCTAATTCCTATGGCAACAACATTCTTGTCGGCTACTAATCAGATCATGTGGGTTACGGCGATGTCCACGCTCCCTCGATGGCTTCGCTGGTCATGTCGCGGCATGCTTTGTTGCTCCAATCGCTCCTGTTGCTCACCACACACACACCACACCAAACCACACATGCGCCCGGCATGTGCGCCCCCTGCTCAGTTCCATGCGCCCGACAAGGCGCCCCCCCAGCTTAGTTTCATGCGCCCGGCAGGCGCGCCCCAAGCTCGGTTCCAAGCGCCCGGCAGGCGCCCCCCTAGATGCGTGTGTGTCCACCATGCCGCCCCAGATGCGTGTGTCTTCACAGTGCCCCCCAAATGCGTGTGTGTCCACGGTGCCCCCCCACATG
>LGRX02014995.1:0-17632 GCA_001247695.2 Cymbomonas tetramitiformis
TTTTTAAGGTTTGTTACACCACAATATCTTAATTAATTTATTCGCGTCATGTCCGGCGTACCCTAGATCCCCAAGCTTAACTGCGTACTTGTCGCACAGCACGAGGTACCTTATCGGGTATGGGGACGACGGTCGACGCGAGCGGTTGAAGGTGACCTGTGATATCGATTATTATGACCAAAAATATTTGTCAGCTCATTCTTTGTCAATCGTATTTGCGATAACATGCATTGCACAGATGAATATACCTACGTTCAATAGATCGATGGGTGGGAGTCGTCACACATGTCCGCGCGCATTTTTTAGCCGAAATCTAAAATCTGACGCTGTTTTATGATGAGACGTCTTGAGGATGAAGTATGATAACTTGTGAGGTATGGGACCGCCCCATAATAAAATAAGTGCTTTGAAGGGTCTATGTTAATGCCCTAATAATGAAACATCGACCAAATATGCAATTTTCATGTGCATAACCATGCATACAAATCGTTGTACCCAAGCGATGTACCCAAGAATTTGGAACTTGAGAATTTCGCCTTTTCTGGAAAATCACCTAGGCAACCGCCCCCAAAAACCCATGTCTTTGACATGAATACCGCCAATCATATGGTGCATACCCAAGATTGGTGTGCTATTGACAACCTATACAGTATCGGCCATATGGACACTTGAAATTTTTCGAGCTCGCCATGGCGTGCGGAACAAAGAGTGGCTTGGGTACATCGTGATGTACCCAAGACCGGGTAGTGGACATCAGGTAGCAGATGAAGGAGATGATGAGCGGGGATTGAACTTGGCAGACGAGACTATGGCTGATGCCTCCCAGGCAGTTGAGAAGGAGAAAGAGGAGGAGTGGTCGGAGAGCCATCAGAGCCACTTCTTTTTCAATCTGTCCGCGGCGGCTTACTCGATCATGGCACAAGAGTGCTCGGACCGTTCCGCCAAGGCCCAGTCGGCGAACCGGCCTGACGCGAAAACTGCTGCTCCGGATGAATCAGTGTGGGGGTCGACCAAATCCCCTCACCAAGTGGAAGATTAGTGACTGGCGATGGCCAGTCCTAGACCCTGCCCCTGCCAAGGGATGTGAGGGCGCACTGAGTAAACTAAGACCCCCTCTTTCAGAAGGCGGTCAGGCTTAGAAGTCGGCCCCTGCCCCACAGGGAAGTGAGGTCAAGCCCGAGCAGAGACCACCTCCCTCAAGAGGTAGCCGAGCTCAGAGATTCAACCCTGCCCCACAGAGAAGTGAGGTTGACCCCAAGCAAGACCTCCATGGAAGGGTGGTCACACTCAGAAGCCCATTGGCAAACCTGACCTCCTGTTTGGCAAACACCGCCCAACAAGTCCCTCCCTCAATCAGAAGGACTCTATCAGATCAGATCCCCCATCACCACCCACTGAATCTCCATCAATGGACGTCGGGCAGGGGGAGGAAGTGACACCAATCACGAAGTAACCTATTGCTCACACCTCCCTGCCCAGACAAGTTCAATGTGTTGCCAGCAGCGAGCCGCTGGTAAACATGACTACGGTGTAGAGATACCATCGCCTGTGACAACTTACCGCAGCAGCCTTACGCCAGAGCTTGGACCAGCAGCTCATCAGCAAGACTCGCCGCTGGAGCTGGCGACATCGCCACTTTGGTACGTACCGCTACCACACACGTTGAGCGCATGGGGCGTGTCGGAGAGAACAACGAGTGGCGCGCACATGGCACCCGGGTATTCCGAGCCCACTTGTGGGGGAGGTACCGAGGACCCGGGGGCACGGCGCCACACGCACCCGTCCCAAGAACGAGGCGGTTGCTTGTATGCACAAATCTGCCGCGAGGGAGGGGGTGAAGCGCCGCTGCACCCACACGCGTCAAGCGACATGGGACGTGTTGGAGAGAGCAGCGTGTAGCGCGCGCATGACACCCGGGTGTTCCGAGCCCACATGTGGGGGAGGTACCGATGACCCGGGGGCACCGCGCCGCACGCACCCGCCCCACTGACGAGGCAGTTGCCCGCGTGCACAGAGCTGTCACAAGGAAGAGGATGCACAACGCTGCATCCCCCGCGTTGAGCGAGGACATAGGGCGCGTTGGAGAGCAGCAAATAACAATGCATGTCACCCGCGTGTTCCGAACCCAGCACTTGTGGCGGAGGTACCGACGACCCGGAACACCGCGCCGTGCGCACCCGCCCCACTGACGAAGCAGTCGCTGTCGCAGCTGATCTCGTTCCTGGAAGCTGCCCAATCCACAGCTGCGCGACGAACAGGGGAAGTAGGAGGCACCGCACACGAAGTGGCTGCGAAATTTTCGTCGCAATTGCGGGACGCCAGGCAGCGGCGGGAGATGGACCAGTCTCGACAGCGAGAACAACGAGAGCATGCAGTCGGGGATCTGATGTGGATGGAGGCTCGCCTCCTCACTGAGAAAGTAATGGACCGCCTCTTCTGCAGAATCCTTACAAAGCGCTGGCATGGGTCAGCCCATGTAGCAGAGCGCTTCTTCAGCAACGCACATGGCCATACCGATCGCGGACAGAGGAGCACCAGTGGTTTACTACCTACATTTCCCGCCTCACAGGCGGGTACACGACGTGTTCGCACACCCCGCTTTAAGCCCTACATCAGCGGATAAGACACCTTTGCCACTCGCGATCACTCAGCAGTACCCGAGGAGGTCGTGGTAGATGGTCAGACGGAAGCCCACGTGGAGCGAATTCTCGCGGAGTGCGCTCGGTGCAAGGAGGAGAGGTCGAAGAGTAGAACCACGGGAGGACCACCTGACCTCCCACACGCTGACGTCATCGTACAACAAGCACTGAATATCATTGACTTCCTGCAGCCAGATCATTGGTTCATGGGGAATCCTCGAGGGCGTCATCACAATGCGTTACATGATATAGTGACTCCCCCTTCCGCTGACATGCACCTACTGTATGTATGGGACACCTTACATGGAACCCACATGCATCTGGACGAGTACGGCACCATTTACATCTTTACTGCGCTGCGCGTCGCGCCGACTCCATGCGCATACAGATGGGAAACGGGTAGCCACCCAGAGACAGCGCAGCTTGGACCCCATCCGCAACAGGCTGGCGCAAAGAAAACAAAGTCGGTATGCCACCGGCGCGGCTACTTTGAGAACTGTTCGGACACCTACGCCTTCGCGAGACTGAAGACCCGCCTTAAATTTCCGTATGGCACCCTCCGTGGACGAAAGTGGTGCCCAAGTAGCGGTAGGACAATGATGCAAAAGAGGAACCAGAGAACCTAAAGACTGGAACTTAGATTGATTCCTTAGTGGGAGTAATCCCAGGAGGTAGATCACTCCTAAGGGGGGAGAGTTGTGCCAGGAGGCACTGCGTGATTGGCGGAGTTGAGTCATCATAAGAGTATCGTGGGGTTGCACGGTGACAGTGAAATTGGGTTTGCGAATACGAGAAGAATGAGTACCAGATGTCCGGGGTATGATAATATGACACTATGACACTATGCCAATATGACAGTACAGCAGTATGCCAGTGCCGTATGACAGTCATGGTGACACTTGGTCAGATCATCGGACTACGGTCGAATTCGGGTTCAGATTGAAAAGACGATGAAACTGAGTATCAGATGTCTGGGGTTTGACAATGTGAACCGATGACGGCATGCCAGCATGACAGCATGACAGCATGGCAATATGACAGTACGGTATGATGTAGCATCGAATCAGAAATGGAATGAATCGAGATATGATCGGGTCAGAACCGAACGGTGCATCGTGATATGCCATCGGGTAGTTGGGTCGGTGGACCGAGTTGCCTGAGTTGCAATAAGTAGAGCACTTGAGAAGTGTACGGTCTTCAGAACTCAGATCGTAACGAACATTAACACCTAACTAATCTAACCCTGTTCCAGTGATATAATGCAAAAAGAATATTGCACCTTTACATGTCCAAACAAAAACAACTTCTGAGTATATTAGTCTAGTGCCCCGGCACACGATTTTTGGCGGAGGTTCTGTACGCAAAATTTTGGAGGTTTAAAAATGGCATCGTAAGTAGGGCCCTCACTCCCGGACATACTCCGCCCCGTGTGGATACCCGTTGGATTTAAGCGTTGGATATCCCGCGCCAACGGGAAGCGCTCGGCAGTTTGGGGTCTTTGGAAGAGGTTCGCATTCAATCGCCCCCCTAGTATTCCAAAAAGCATCTTCGAGACTCGACAGTCTCAAAAATGCTTAGCCGATCCCTCATGCTTAGTGTTCGCCATGTAAACATTCAGTAGTGAAAATATGGATACCCCGCGCGAACGAAGAAAGAAGCGCTCGGCTGATTTGCAATTTGGGTATCCGCACCCAACATACAAAATTGCATCTTTGAAGCTCGGAAGTTTCAAAGAGCATTGTCAATTGCCCTCCCCGTCAGTGCGTTCAGTATCTACCGTGTCTACTTTATTGATTTTAGAATTAAATAATTATTTCGCCCCAAAACGACCTTTGTAAAAAAAAAACAAACAATTAATTGATTTGCTCGATTCCCGGTGGTGAAAAAAAACAAAGTCGATTAATTAATCAATTAATCGCCAGTCCCGCCGCTAAAAGAACAAACAACAAGGCCGTAATTAATTCGAATGTCGCCGAATGCTGCCAACAACAAACAACAATGACAAACTGGCAAAATAATTCCCGACCCGTCAAAATCGCTCTCACTGCACACCACCACACGCCGGCGGACTCGGGACTGTATCAATATCATAATTTAATGGGGAACTCGGCGGTGCGTATCTTGTGTAAATGCAGCCCTGTCACTTGTAAATGTGGGAAGACGACCCTGGGTGACATGGCCAAGATGCGCCGTTCGTTAGACAAGCGTCAACAGGCGTCACTCATGAGCTTCGGTGTGAAGCGCGGTGTCCCTCCCACTGCAGTGAGCAACGACCCTGTTGTAACTCGTCCCGATCCCAAGGTCTCCGTTGAGGACAGACTTCTACTTTTCTTGGAGAAAGTTTTGCGCCACCTCAACAAGAAGCGCGCTGGCCGCCCTAGAAAGTTGGCATTCGTTGATAGCCGCAATCTCCTTTTGGTCGAATGCAATGTGGAGTTGGGCGAGCGTCTCGCAGCTTCACGCGACTATGACAAAGATCCCCGAAGGTGGGTCAATGACTTTGAAAGTGGTGGCAAAATCATTTCATGTGTGTCCTCTGCAAATGAATAGCCCATCGGCCTTAAAAGTGTAAATAATTAAATATTTCAACAAATGGTCAGTATTAAAACAAAAAACAAAGTCCATTAATTAAATAATTGGTAGGCAGGCTCCGCACTAAAAGAACAAAGAAAAAACTTTAAATATTTAATTGTTTTCAGCCAATCAACAAACTTTTGTCCCAAGTTTATTGCACCCGGATTCAGGAATAAAAATCAATAAAGTAGACACGGTATGCGAGTTTAGAAGCACATGGAAACTATTTCCTAACGAGACTATTTTCAATATGACTGAATAAGTCATATTGTAGTTTTCATACTGACTTATTCAGACTACTTTCAATATGACTTATTCACCAAACTGACGCATTCATCTCTGATGACCAATCTGACCGCGCGACATCGACAGATGAGATCGCGACAGCCGAGCGACACGAGCGGGCGGGCGAGACGCACACGCTGCATTCGCATTCCTCCTCCTCAAGGAGTGGCACGTAGACGTTCGGTCTGTATATAGAAACGAAACGAGAGATGCCATGACCAAAACGGACCCCTCCAGTATGACATGTACCCAGCGGGGGTTGAATAAGCGCTCCCTACGTTTTGCGGGAATTGGAAGGGGGCAGCCCGATCATCCCCAACTAGTGCTAATGAGCCACCAGCATTATTTGCGTGTAAAGGCCCCGTATCCTGAAAGACCTAATATGTAACCGAGAATTGCGGAAACGAACAGACGGCTCAAGGCACGAAGTCTAAGTGAGATCATTAAATACATACAACCTTAGGTGTTATATAGTCGAATAGTGGCTCACGGAGTGAGCAGGCAGGATGCACGTGACACCGCAAAGCGAAGGGCAACAACTGGAGGAGAGACTTGCCCCCACCTTAGGCGGGGGGCATATTGTAATAGGGTGGACATGTTGCAGAATTCGTCACCAGAATCTTTGAAAAGCAATATGTACCTTAAATTATGCCATTTGAGTCACTTGCTTGCTTCACTTGTGAGAGCACACATACTTGTTGCTATTGCTATTGGTATAGTTCGAGAATCAGTGTGCTTAAAACATGCCTGGATAATGTCTCATGACATTCTCATATGCGAACGCCCTTGGCTGATTATGAGGCAACTCCAAGGGACGTTCCCATTTTTACGAGGGTCTCTAACTGCTTGCTAGTGCTTTCGAGCAGATCTGCATCGAATGTTATTCTCCCCTTTTGAAACACGGTGATGCAGGTTGAGCCACCGAATTTGTACGAGCCCAGATCAGCGCCTTTATTCACCTTTGAGCCTTCCTTCATTATGTCGGTATACACAATAGACCCGACCATTGTTGCACCAACACATACAAATGCCACCTACTCGAAAGTAGCACAAACCAAAATTTTAGCCACCATTTGCAGACCGCTACCAGTGTCCATTTTGGCATGCCAGAAAGCACAAGGGCTCACAAGGTAATTAGCACAGAAAGATCCAAGCACACTGGGTTCTCATCAGAAAGGCTAATTCACTGGTGGCAAGGTGTGACAACAAGTTTGATCAGGCAGAGATAGAGATCGTGGATTACAGCCCACTTCCTGCAACCACTCATGATCACCGACAGATGCGAATTATCACTTGTATCGCACCTTTCCGAATACTGATGACTCGATGATGTTGACTCGGCGAATGTTCTCAGAGAATACTGGCACAGGACTGTTAATGGCTAAGGGATTCACTGTCCAGAATTGCTTCCCCATGATGGGCGATATGCTGGCAACACAACCATCCACTGGACTATGAAATCGATGATAATCCTGCGGGAAAAGCAAGGCTGGATTATTGTTGTCGCACGAGAAGATTTGAAGCACATGTAAAAACACAAATTGGCCCACGACAGTTCAAACGAAACAAACCTGTGGTGCCAGCCGTGAGATGACCAAACTACCGCCTTCAAAGTCCTGTGTCCAGACAGACAGGCCCCCCACACTTCACATCAAATGCATATCTGAATGCCCCAACCTTCATTAAGGGCATTTCAGAACTGGCTCCCTTCCGTACTTTGATGGTCCAATTAAAAAGAGTACTTACTGTACATGTATGTTTTGGGAATGCTGTGAAGATCTCATTCATGGACAACCTCGCAATTGGATGCAACTCTTCATTAATATTGTGGTCGAGGCCAAGCTAAATGATGGACATCCAGATTATGCGTGGGCACATTGCTAATGCCGGATTCTGCACCTAAACCGCAGCTCGGGGCTATTTCACTGTCCATCACAGCTTTTGGCTAGGGTGACGGCAATGACGGAGGACCTCCTGGGTCCTTTCCATCAAAATGAGCATGTTGCGCAGGACAGACGACACCACCATCATAAACCTGGACGGAGGGGCCGCCGGAGCACAGTCCAAGTGTGAATAACTAGTCTCTCACGCTACGTCAGGCCGGAAGACTACTCCTGGCAGTACTCGCAGTACAAGCGGGGCGAGTTCCGAGTCGCTGGGCTCAATCTGGACCATCCCCATCAATTTTAATGGTGCAGTGGATCTGGTGGAAACTACGCCTCTCCCGGCACCGATCGGTAGTCAAGTGCTTCATGCGGACACAGGACGATGGACGACAGCGGTACGATCACATTGTTTGATTGCTCAGAGGGTGGCATTGCTGCATGTGGAGTGCTGCGATTGAGAATGGCGGCTGTGCTGTGAGGCGCTGCTGTGAATACCTTTGCAGTGATGAACGTGCAGGGATGATTGGACGGCCGTGCCGAGATGTACTCAGCTTGTGTACCCAATGTGTCATATCACAACACAACTGCTCTGACACAGCGGAAGCATCTCAGGATGTGTGCGCTAATCCTTCGACTGATTTCCTTGGCACCAGAAGGCCAATTAATGTTGGCTGCACTATGTGTGTGTGTGTGTGTGCTTATCCTTGGACCGACTCCTTTGGCACGTAGCCGCAGAAGACCGGCTGCACTATGTACCCACCAGGGATCAAGGATTCAGCACACTTCGGGAAGCTTATCCAGTTCTCCGGAGCTCACTAGTGAAGAATGGGACCCCTAAGCCTAACTGAGCCACCGGGCCCCTCTGCATCCGCACCGCCGGCGCACTGCTGCCGTGTGCCTGAAGCCGGTTCCTTGCCCCCCCCAGCTGCGCGAGCCATATCTCCACCACCAAGCCTACGCGCAGGACCACCCCTCTGCTCCATGAGCCTCACTGGGCCAGTTGTGTGCTTATCCTTGGACCGACTCCTTTGGCATTACATAACCAGAAAGGATCGGCTGCACTATGTACCCACGACGGGGATCAAAGGATCAAAGCTCACTGGTGGAGAAGAGACCCCCTAGGCCTCACCGGGCCACCTGCGCCCCTCTGCGACTGCACTGCCGCGTGCGACTTCTCCTTGGACCAGTTTCTTTGTGTGTGAGGATGTGTGTATCTGCACAAGCATTTCAGATACTGCATCATCGGCAGATCCATCCGCTGCAAAGTCAGTTCAGGGCGCTCACACAAGGGGCGGGGGCGGGGAGGCCAGGTTGTCACGGGCGGAGGATCAGTTCAGGGCGCTCACACAGAGGCGGGGAGGGCGGGGAGGCACAGGTTGTCACACGGGCAGAGGGGGTCAGTTCAGGGCGCTCACACAAGGGCGTGGGGGGGCGGGGGCATGACTTATGTCACGCGTGGCTATAGGAGGTTGACCATGCGCATTGGCTGTTTGGAGCAGCATCTAAGTAGATGGTACCAGGCGGACACGGCCCAGTGGGCGATGACTTTTTGGCAAGCTCGATTAACTGGACGTGAGTGGCACTCGCAGACGGCTCAGATCTTGCAAGTGGGATGAGACAGAATTTTTTTGAGCCCCACACCTAGTGCAACCCAAAACAATAGTGGACAATCGGGGGCCCGGATCATTGATTGCGACAGAAGCTAATGCCAAATACAGGCTGGAGCAAGCACCTTCCAGACGCTGTCCCCCAGAAGCCGCTGCAAAGAAAATTTCTTGCTCTTGATCCACAGCTCCTGCGCCCTGCCATTGCAGCAGCCATTCCCGTGCATGCCCAGCAAAGCTTCGGAAGAGATTCCCACAACTGCTCTCCAAAAATAGGAACCTCTCTGACGTTGGATATCTAAGTTGGAGGCGGACTGGCGATTGGGATCCATCATTAAACACATGACTAGGATAAACTATCAATAAATTACGATGTTCATTGCTGCCATCTGCGGATTCCGAGCAGCACCGCGGCAGGCCTTGAGGGTGTTGGCAGCACGGCTCGCCCGAGGAGCTCAGTCGAAGCAGCCAGGATACCCTGGTTCAGTACGTTATTGGCTGCACTTCTACACAGTCAAAGAGAGGACTCTGACTGCACTTCTACACAGTCAAAGAGGGGACTCCGACTGCACTTCTACACAGTCAAAGAGGGGACTCTGACTGCACTTCTTTTTAGAATTCAGAGTCGGGTAATTTGCAAAAGCAACTGCTAACTTTCATTATCATAAGATATACCAGTTCGCAGCTCGAAACGCCACGAACATTTGCGCGCCATCATTACTGATTGGCCAGTCTAAGTGAAAGTTCGCTATTTATTCAGTTATGACGTGCCACTGCCAGGTTCATAACGACTGCAGTGACACGTCTGCGATGGGCCGTGAACTATTACACACAGTGTCTTGCCGATGGTCATCACTTGATCCAACGGCCACGATTAGTTCAGCAGATCTAGATCTAGATCTAAGGGTTTCATAGGGTTTCTTCAGGGTTTCTTCAGGGTTTGATCATCCTGAGTGCTGTACAGGGCCTAGACAGTCATGCTTTACATCAAACTGATCAGCAGACACTGCAGATTCCAACACCCCTTCTAAAGGGTGACTGTCTAGTTGTCCTACTGCCAGTTCTTGGGAATGGTGCCCCTTCAGTCAGCAATGCCCAGTTCTTGGGATGGTGCCCCTCCAGCTCCAGTCTTTGGGATGGTGCCCCTTCAGTCTTCAGCGGTCTCCACGAGGTAGGTTCATGACACCCAGTCGCTCTCGATGCACACGAAATACAGGGAGTGCCAGGGGCTTGGTCATGATGTCAGCGGTGTTGTCATCTGTCCCAGTGTATAGCGCCTCTGTGTCCTTGGCCTTGATCAACTCCCTGATGTACATGTTCCTGACCTCGATGTGCTTGGATCTGGAGTTGTTCACGTAGTTGGTGGCCAGGTGAATGGCTCCCTGGTTGTCACAGTACATGGGCACTGGCCTGCATATGTCCACCAGGGAGTCCAGCACGTTGAGAACATACTTGACTTCACGAGCTCCCTCAGACATAGCGATAATCTCGGCCTCGGTAGTGGATAGGGACACGCTCTTCTGGATCATGGACGAGAAAATGATCAGACTCCCACATAGGAATACTGCAATGCCAGAGGTGCTCCTTCTGGTTACCTTGCACCCAGCATAGTCAGAGTCAGTGTAGATGGATAGGGGCAAGGGCCTGCTTGGTCCAGTACCACCCCCCCCAGGCACTGAAGCAGTGCGCAGCACCAACTCGTAGTCCTTGGTGCCCTTCAGGTACCTCACCACCTGCTTCAGAGCCATGAAGTGCTCTGGACCATACGTGGTGCAGAACCTCGATAGAACCGATACTGCCGCCATTATGTCAGGCCGGCTGCAGCGAGCCACCCACTGCAGCTGCCCCAGGAGAGCCCTGTAGGGCATAGCTCCCTTGCCATCAGCAGGTTCCAGTGCAGTGCCAGGTGACATTGGTAGGCTCGCTGGCTTGGCATCATCCAGGCCATAGGTACTGATGATCTGGGTGATATAACCAGACTGGCATAGGTATGCTGTGTCACTCCCCCAGCGCACCCCGATGCCCATGACCAGGTCCAACACGCCAAGATCCTTGCATGCATACTGCGCATGGAAGGATGACACAAAAGTATCATACCAGGACTTGTCATTGGTGGCCACCAGATAGTCATCGACATAGGCCAAGATGATCACTTGGAGAGTGGAGTCCCGGATGAAGTACAGGCATGGCTCCACGTCACTTCTCTTCATTCTGGGGTCATACCCCATGATGAATGCATCTGAGGTGTCGAACCACTCCTTGCCCGCCTGCTTGAGTCCATATACAGCTTTCAGTAGCTTGGCACACCTGTGCCCCCCATAATCCAGCCCTCGGGGAAGGCGCACATACAGGTCCTCCTCGAGCACGGAGTTCAGAAAAGCAGTGTCCACGTCCATGTGGTACACTGTGAGGCCCAGGTTGAGGGCGAGGGTAATGACAACTCTCACAGAGGACAGCTGGGTGCACGGGGCGAAGGTGTCGTAGTAGTCCACGCCATACTCCTGCTTGTTCCCTTGCACACATACTCTGCTCTTCCTCTTCAGCAGCTCCCGGTTCTTGTCCAACTTGACCTTGAGGACCAGAGACATCTCCAGCAGCTTCACCCCAGTTGGCACGTTCTCCTCATCCAGCATCTGCAGAGCCCCCTTGATCTGCACCAGCGCCTCCAGCTCATCCTGAATAGAGCTGAGCCATTCAGCACAGTCAGGCGCTGTCAATACCTGAGCATGAGATCTTGGTTCAGTCACCCCTGCAGGCAGCAGGGACTCCTGAGCAGCTGGTTTTCCAGTTTCCTGCACACCAAGGCATGTGTGTGTAGGTGGAAATCGAACATCTCCCTCAGGCAGGTCCAACATGGTGAAGTTGGTGAGGAGCACCAAGCAGTAGGGTTGAGCATGTGGCCCAAGAGCACGTCCACACACCATGGCTTCCTCGTAGTCCCCCTTCCCTGTCACAGCGCGCACCTCGGTGAAGAGTGGATAGTGGGCATTGATACTCCCATATGTAGGGCAGTCCCTCAGTAGTGACAGGCGCTCACTGCCTGGCTCGAGATATGAGCTCAAGCTCACCCAGCACACGTCGTCAGAGGTCTCCACCTTCACAACAGCCACAATCTCGTCACTACCTTCAGGGATGTACACACCCTGCTCCAGCACAGCAGTCTTCAACAGCGTAGGCGGAGGATCCACGTAGGGCGCATCCAGAGTGGTGGCCATGAAGTTGGTCTTGAGAGGGGTCACTGCAGAAGGGTCCCATGAGGTGATCACCTTACCCAGCGTGTCCAGCTTCTCCGAGAAGGTAACCATACCAGAGTTGACCACCTTGCCAGCATCACAATCATAAAGTAGATAGGCAGATGACACCTCTGAGTGTCCAACATATCTGACCTTACGTGCCCGGTTGCTGAGCTTGTGTTCACGGACCGTGGGGTCAATGAAGGGATAGGCCCTGCATCCAAATATCCGTAACTGGGACAGGTCAGCGTGCTTGTTCCTGGTAAGGTAGTAGGATGAAGTCCACCCCAGAGCCTTGCGGAACGTGCGGTTGAGGATGTACACTGCATGGCGGGTGGCCAGAGGCCACATACTTGAACCAAACCCAGAGGTCAGCAGAAGTGCTCTGGCCATAGCTTGCACATCTCGGTGTGACCTCTCCACCCTCGCCTGGTTCTCGTGCAGGTACGGTGAGCCATGCCTCTGCTCAATCCCATGTTCCTCACAGAAGGCTGCAGTCTGTCCAGCAATCATGGTGCTGTCGCCATCGGTGTGGAGCACCATGTGGTACTCACTGGATAGGCCCATGGTGCTCCTCAGGCGCTTCACCTCCTTCAGATACTGCTGGAAGGTCTGGAGGTAGTCCGACTTGACCTTCAGGTAGAAGATGGATATCCATGTAGTGCAGTCATCAACAAATAGTGCAAACCACCTGAACCCCCCAGCACTGACCCTGAAAGGCCCACAGGTATCTGACCACACAAGATTGCCCAGCTCTTTGGACAGCTCCCTCCCTGTTGGCTTCACAGTAGGCCTGATGGCTTTGGTCAGCCTGCAGGCAATGCACCTTTCGGGGCAATGCTGCACAGAGCTGCCAGAGTACTGTGACTCGGTGATACTCATGGGGACACTCTGAGCAAACATGTGGTCAACAGACTTGTCACCAATGTGGCCCAGTCTTACATGTTGCAGCATCTTGATGTCAAGTCGCTCCGTGGTGTGCGAGTCCTTGAAAAGCACCACTACTGGCCACTTGATGTCCTCGATCCACACACGATCCTCTCCACAGGGATCCAGGTTGGCTACATTATAGCATGACTCCCGTGGTGCAGAAAAGATCCTAGCACCAACAGGGTATTCATGAATGATGTCAAACTGAGAGACCAGACTCCACCAGCTCGCTGTAACCCATTTAGGTAATATGAGCATGAACTTGGTGTTAGAGGGGTCTCTGGCGAAGTCAGCGAGGGCCTTCTGGAGACATCGTAGAATAATGTCGTGGTCAAACGGTGGGTTCCCATAGCACTGCTTGCCAGCCCAGTCCTTGTCAAAGCATGAGTCAGTGATGGTACAGTGATGCTCCAGGATGTGGTTGTCATCAGAGGAAAATAGCTCCAGGAGAAAGGGACCATGAGTAGTGAAGTGAGGCTTGGTGTCTTCAAACTTCCAGTCAGAACGGTCTCGTTGATCGTCAGTATGTGTCACAGCACAGGCTAGATGTGTATCCAGAGTGCCATATGTGTCTTCATGCATAATATACTGGTTGCCAACTCTGGCAAAGGAGAACACAACCCCCCCTTTGGATAAAGTTCTAGCCCCAAAGTCCACACTGAAACCTGCATCCTCCAGGGCCACCACAGATAAAAGGTTGAAGGGCTGACCAGGTATGCAGTGCGTGTCCATGAACCGCAGCCCAACCACACGCCCAGACTCCACATCTCTCTTGGCAAAGGTCACTGAGCCACTGCCAGAGGAGTCCACAGACTGGCTCTGCACCACCCTGAAAGTCTCACAGGCTGTAGCATCATAGTCCGCATTAAACATGTGGACAGAGTTGAAAATGTGCTTGGTGGCACCACTGTCAATAACAGCACTCTTGCCCCCATCAGACCGAGTGCGACCGTCACCAGCACGCACACCACATGCCACCTGAGCATGGCAGAAGTCCACCTCCTCGATAAGGTCATCACATGCATCACCACAGCAGTCCTCACAGTTGTCCTCATAGTAGTCACTGGGGAGCAGACCCACAGTGCAGATGGGAACCTTGCAAGGCTGAGAAAGTAGTCCAGAGGCCCAATCATCAGAGGGGTCATAACCCACTCCTTCAACGGGCTGCCCAAGGTCCACAGAGTCCTCCCCCTCGTCTAAGTGCCCATGGTACACACCCTCCTCCTCCTCGTCAGAGTCAGAGGCATCCTCCAGATCTGGTAGAGAATCACCACAATCTGAGGCAGAGTCCGAACCTGAAGTGAGGTCAGGAGCCTCTACAGCAGAGGCACTGCCAGGCAGCTCAGAGACAGAGAGAGGATCAGGCATACAGCTGTCCCCCATTGGTTGGTAAGACCAGGAATCCCGGTCTCCAATAAGCTGATCATAATCAGGTGAGCCCACCATATCAGCAGAGCCAGAATCACCTGTCACTGG
Organism: Cymbomonas tetramitiformis; assembly: GCA_001247695.2. NCBI lineage: Eukaryota > Viridiplantae > Chlorophyta > Pyramimonadophyceae > Pyramimonadales > Pyramimonadaceae > Cymbomonas > Cymbomonas tetramitiformis. Next base: position 14,628 of record LGRX02014995.1, read on the forward strand.
CCCCTCCTCCTCCTCATCAGAGTCAGAGGCATCTTCCAAGTCTGGCAGAGAATCATCACCATCCGAGTCATCGTCCGAGGACTCATCTACACCCCACCCCTCATCGAAGGACAGCATGCCTGCATAGTGCTGCACCACCCGTACCAAGGCTCTAGTGGCCTTCCCGAGCTCAGAGGCCCAGCTGTGCAGGTCTTCAAGCGAGGTGCGCACCATCACAGACTCCAGCTTCAGCAATACATCCATGTCATCTGTAAGCTGCCTGATGAGGTTGCGCTGGTAGAGGATCACCCCGAGACTGACAGTACACTCAACACCACGAGGAAGGGTAGTGCCCCTGTCAAGTATGTCACAAGCACGAAGGTATATCTCCACAGTCCCAGCCATCATGATAGAATGCCACTGCTGCAACTCAGGCTTGAACCATAATTGCCTGGGGGATATCTGAAAAATGCCACCCAGGTGTTGGTCACGTCCACAATCCCACTGGGCCTGTGTCCTCTTCAGACGAGCCTTGTCAGGGAAGAAGGCAGTGAGCACATCAATGTAGACCCACGAGTCATACACAGGCACAACTCTGGCGCCTTGAGAATGCTTGTTGGGGACGTAGCAGTGGTGCTTCTTCCTGGCCCTGCGAGGAGGGCACCCCACTGAAGACAACTCCACACGAGGTGCACTCACAGTGCCCTCATTGTCCTCGGTGCACCCATCAGTGGCATGGGACACAACGAGCTCAGGCTCGCCCACGTCCACCAGGACAGAGTAGTAATTGAACACCGGGAGCTCATAGGGCTGGGACTCCATAGGTACAGAGCCTCGACCACATATCCAATGCTCGCGCTGGGCCAAACTCAACCCAGAGATGCTGAGTCTGAGTTTAGCAGAGTCATTCTCAAAGGTGTTCCAGCGCCATGCAGCCTCACGGGCAGCTCTCTCCCAGTGAGTGAATAAAGTCCCACCAGTATCAGAGTGCTTCTCCATCTCGCCAGCAGTGTGGGGCACAACACTCGCACCTGACTCTGAGCTGAGGGCAGAGTGTTCACCTTCCAGAAATTCACACAACGAGAACTCCTGGTACGTTGACAGCTGGCTCGAAGTCGGACAAGAGGTCAGCGAGCCAGAGATGCTACCACAACCAGATTCCAACAGCCCAGAACCGTAGTGACTGGAATATATATCTTCACCAGCCTCGTCCAGACCAGGGTGCAAGTCAGATGTACTCGCCTCCCGAATAGCGAAGGCGACCTCACCAGCTTCTTCCAGTCCAGGATAAAGCTCAGATTTCCCAGCTGCAGCGCCAAGATGTCCACCAGGCTTCGGTAAGCTACCATTCTTCTCGTAGTCAGCCACTCTCTTGAGAACCGCCTCCTTGGCGGTCGCCGTAGCCTTCTTGAGGAAAGCCTCCCGCTTCTCGACGTTCTTGATGAAGCAGTCCTTAGCAGAGTGCCCGCGTCTGTGACACACAGGGCACGGCACCTTGACAGCCAGCTGCTTCCTCTTCCCCTCCTCCTGCCTGCGCCTGTCGTCAGCGATGGCACCAGCAGTCTCAGATTGAGTCTGCAGTGCGTGGGCAGTTTGCGCTACACCAGCGCGCGGAGCGAGTATGGTGTCGTAGTGAGATGCTACCTGGGCCGACAGCACACTTACGGTCGGCATGGCCTCAGACATAAATTTGGACTTGACGAGCATATAGTCCGGGTGCAGTCGTACAACAGCCATGGCAGTAAACATGGTCTCAACTGTCTCCATACACAGAGGCTTGCCAGAAGGCGTAACGCGCGTATTCGCGGAGTATTCGCGTATACGACGAATTGCCTCCCTCGACTCCAAAAACGTGGGGAGAGGAGGAGCAAGTCTCGAGAGTTGATTCGGTAGCGACAACAGCTTGTCCACCTGAGTGATGAAGTAGACAGCGCTGGTGTCGTGTCGCAATTGGGCCAGTTCTCGCCAAGCTCCGTGACCGTCAGAATTCTCTTCGTAGCTACGAACAAGAGCGTTCGCAGTACCCGTGGTAACGCGGCAGAGGAAGTCATAAAACAGTTGATTCGCTTCCTCAAGATAATGTTTATCCTCCCTCACCTCTTGGAGCGGAGTAGACGCCATAAGCAACAATGCTAGAGAAGGGTGGCGTAAAGACGGCTTAATTCTCGAAACAAACTCGTCCCAATGTCCTTCCTGGTCAGTTTTACCAGAAAAGTGCGAGTCCGCGGTAAGCCCCTTAGTCATATAAGAAAGACTAGGCAAAGGACGTTGCCCACTAACGGGCGACAAAGGCAGATGCTTGTCCTCAGGGACAGGAGCGGCGTTGAGGCCTGGTTGATGAAGGTTGCTCAGGCTGTAGAGCTGAGCACTCAAACCTTTCACCATATCCTTAAGCGCCGAGATATCCTCCTGCTGGTTACTCAGTATAACATCTCGCGAAGTCGACTCGCCAGAATAGGACACTTCATACTCTGGCGCGCTACCCGCAGGTGGCGGTGTCGCAGCTTGGCTGTAGCTCTTCCCTTTGACCATAGTGAATTCTCTTACGCGCAGCGGAAAATTTGTGTGATAAACAAAAATGGATCCTCACTTACAACGTAAGTGGGCCCATAACCTTTTAGAATTCAGAGTCGGGTAATTTGCAAAAGCAACTGCTAACTTTCATTATCATAAGATATACCAGTTCGCAGCTCGAAACGCCACGAACATTTGCGCGCCATCATTACTGATTGGCCAGTCTAAGTGAAAGTTCGCTATTTATTCAGTTATGACGTGCCACTGCCAGGTTCATAACGACTGCAGTGACACGTCTGCGATGGGCCGTGAACTATTACACACAGTGTCTTGCCGATGGTCATCACTTGATCCAACGGCCACGATTAGTTCAGCAGATCTAGATCTAGATCTAAGGGTTTCATAGGGTTTCTTCAGGGTTTCTTCAGGGTTTGATCATCCTGAGTGCTGTACAGGGCCTAGACAGTCATGCTTTACATCAAACTGATCAGCAGACACTGCAGATTCCAACA
>LGRX02014996.1:0-10164 GCA_001247695.2 Cymbomonas tetramitiformis
AATCTACATCGTGCGACTACGTTTAACGCGCGGGGCTCAACATACTTTTTGGCCGCGCAGGGCTCAACACACTTCCAAGTCAATCTGTTGACACCATATCCCCCACAAACTCGTGCGGCGTTGCAAGATGCCATTGCCCCTGCCCTGCGAATACAAACTCAAACACACCCCCGTGGATGTATATTACCACCCACGACCCCATCCCGCCATTCCCGCTCATCCCTAACCCAACCGCCCCACGCCACCCTCCCACTCAGCGCTCAGCCTTAAACCCCACACCCCCCTGTGGGCAACCCCTCAGGCCACCCCACCTCCACAGCGGAATTTCCATGTCAACCGACCCATGGCGTTAATACAAACTCAAACACATCCCCGTGGATGTATATTACCACCCACGACCCCATCCCGCCATTCCCGCTCATCCCTAACCCAACCGCCCCACGCCACCCTCCCACTCAGCGCTCGGCCTTAAATCCCACACCCCCTGGCCAACCCCTCGAGGCCACCCACCTCCACGACGGAAGTTCGTGCCAACCGACCCAGCGTTAATACAAACTCAAACACACCCCCGTGGATGTATGTTACCGCGACCCCATCCCGCCATTCCCGCTCATCCCTAACCCAACCCCCCCACGCCACCCTCCCACTCAGCGCTCAACCTTAAATCCCACACCCCCCTGTGGCCAACCCCTCAGGCCACCCCACCTCCACAGCAGGAGTTCGATGCCAACCGACCCATGGCGTTAATACAAACTCAAACACCCCCCGTGGATGTATATTACCACCCATGACCCCATCCCGCCATTCCCGCTCATCCCTACTAACCCAACCGCCCCACGCCACCCTCCCACTCGGCGCTCAGCCTTAAATCCCACACCCCCCTGTGGCCAACCCCTCAGGCCACCCCACCTCCACAGCAGGAGTTCGATGCCAACCGACCCATGGCGTTAATCCAAACTCAAACACACCCCCATGGATGTATATTACCACCCATGACCCCATCCCGTTAATCCCACTCGCTCTAAGGTAGCTTGCATTGAACCTACTATGTGTTGATGACATTTTTTATTGGCCCCATTGCATCCATTCGTATAACTCAAATTGCGCGTGTTACCCCCCGACCCCACCACCAAAAATTCTTCCTTTGGGGGTATTTAAGCTCCCCCTAACGTGTCTTCCTCTGCCTTGTCCATGGAGCGCCTTCCACCGCCCGAAACGCGCAAGGGGGGACCTACACGCCATATATGGCGTGTGGAGCTGCATATGGATATTGGGCCCCCTTCCATACCCCCTTACCCCCCCCCTTTCGTACTAAACTCCCCCTCCCTTCTCCGTGCTTGCCTTTGTGGCCATGTGTTTGGCATGTACGCACACAGCCCTCACTGTTTATGGAATTGGGAGGTCGCTGTGTATCCAATCGTGCAAAAATGCGCTTTCTGACACCTAACCCCCCCTATATCCGTATGCTGCTCCGGTTGATTTTTGGAACCATCGTCGAAGATTGTGATGGCTCAAGGCGACATAGGGGCCTCCTGGGGACCCCATTTACAATTTCCTTGCATGTACACATTGGGTTAGGAGTGATCTCGAAGAATTTGTGTTGGTGTTGCGAATTTAGGCTGCCAAGGTTTTAATTTAGGGACGACATTGCTAACAAGGGCGTGGGCTTCCCCAAGGGGAATAATCATGCCCACCCCACGCTCCCACCCAACGCATGTGTCAACCTAATCAGGACCGAGTCAATGCATGGCAGGTACACACCACCGTACTACAACACGAGCCAAAATATACAAACACGTTGCACCATTTAAACCCACCGAACCTACATCTTGCGACTACGTTTAACGCGCGGGGCTCAACATACTTTTTGGCCGCGCAGGGCTCAACACACTTCCAAGTCAATCTGTTGACACCATATCCCCCACAAACTCGTGAGGCGTTGCAAGATGCCATTGCCCCTGCCCTGCGAATACAAACTCAAACACACCCCCGTGGATGTATATTACCACCCACGACCCCATCCCGCCATTCCCGCTCATCCCTAACCCAACCGCCCCACGCCACCCTCCCACTCAGCGCTCAGCCTTAAATCCCACCCCCCCCTGTGGCCAACCCCTCAGGCCACCCCACCTCCACAGCAGAAGTTCGATGCCAACCGACCCATGGCGTTAATACAAACTCAAGCACACCCCCGTGGACGTATATTGCCACCCACAACCCCATCCCGCCATTCCCGCTCATCCCTAACCCAACCGCCCCACGCCACCCTCCCACTCAGCGCTCAGCCTTAAATCCCACACCCCCCTGTGGCCAACCCCTCAGGCCACCCCACCTCCACAGCAGGAGTTCGATGCCAACCGACCCATGGCGTTAATGCAAACTCAAACACACCCCCGTGGATGTATATTACCACCCACGACCCCATCCCGCCATTCCCGCTCATCCCTAACCCAACCGCCCCTCGCCACCCTCCCACTCAGCGCTCAGCCTTAAATCCCACACCCCCCTGTGGCCAACCCCTCAGGCCACCCCACCTCCACAGCAGGAGTTCGATGCCAACCGACCCATGGCGTTAATACAAACTCAAACACACCCCCGTGGATGTATATTAGCACAGCACCGCCTGAAGCCATACGTTCTCGGCATGGATGAGTTTGCATCTCGAGCACAACTGCCTGTACCTGACCCGGTAATGGTAGATGGGCAAGCGGAAGCTCATGTGGACAAAATTCTGGCGTATCGTGTACGCATGGTCAAGGGTAAATCAGTGGAGGAATGGAAGGTCCGCTGGACGGGCTACTCGGCAGCTCACGACCAGTGGCGCTCCAGAGACAAGATGGACAGAGGCGGGGAGAATCAGCAGCTCAAGGAGTTCGAGGCACGGCGGTTGGACATGCAGGCGGACATGCTGAAGTCCGTTGAGCATGGCCGACGTCAACGTCAACAGCGACAGCCCGTTCACCTTGGTGTCACTTCATCCCAGCTAATGGAACACCAATGTGACGTCCCGGAAGTGGATTCTCCACCGGAAGACTTCTGTCTGCCGTGGGAGCGGGTGGAAATCTTGGAGAATGGAGAGCTAGTGGTGATCACCGACCTTGAAGAGCGAAAGACCCGGCCAGTGAGAATCTTTGTGTTGTTCAGCGGAACCGGATCGGTGGAAAGAGAGTTTGCAAAGTGCTTTCCGTCTGTCTCGGTGGTTACGCTCGACAACGACCCACGATGGCAACCCGACCATCTCGCATCAATGGAGGACTGGGACCCCACTCAGTACCCACCGTGATTCTTTGATGTCATCTGGGCCAGCCCTCCATGTACCCAGTACAGTCAGGCGCGCACTACGGGAGGACCTCCTGATCTGGAAGGAGCAGACAAGAGTGTGAAATGCACCCTGGATGCTATTGAGTACTTGAAGCCCAAGCACTGGTTTCTTGAAAATCCTGAAGGAAGATACCCGAATGCACTGCGGTTGCGGTCAGTGGTTCGTGAACTGCCACAACCTCTTTTTTTGCACCTACTGTAAGTATGGGGAGCGATATCGTAAACAACGTGTATCTGGACTAGCTCACCTCCACCAACGCCATTGCTGGAGTGCACCTCGCGGACACCTTGCGCATGCAAATGGGCCACCGGAGGGCACCCTGAAACTGCTCAGCTTGGACCATCGTCTTCACAACAACCAGGAGCGCGAGATGCTCACGCCGTGTACCCAGTACCGGCTCCGCTGTTGCGTCATCTCTTCCACCATCTTCAGTTCGGGGAGTTTGATACCTGACGACACCGGGAGCGGCATCGGGAGATAGGCCGCTCTTGAGGGGGGAGGAGTTGTACCGGGAGGCACGGGCAGCCCATGGCTATGCCCCAAGGCGTATGCCCCATGGGGTATGCCCCAGGGGTATGCCCCGAGGCGTATGCCCCAGGGGTATGCCCCGAGGCGTATGCCCCATGGGTATGCCCCGAGGCGTATGCCCCATGGGTATGCCCCAAGGCGTGTGCCCCAGGGGTATACCCCAAGGCGTATGCCCCAGGGGTATGCCCCAAGGCGTATGCCCCATGGGTATGCCCCATGGGTATGCCCCGAGGCGTATGCCCCAAGGCGCATGTCCCAGGGGCAAGGCATGTCCCATGCCCCATGCCCCATGCCCCGAGCGTGCATGCCCCGAGGCGTATGCCCCAAGGCGCATGCCCCAGGGGCAAGGCATGCCCCATGGGGCAAGGCATGCCCCATGCCCCATGCCCCGAGCGTGCATGCCCCGAGGCGTATGCCCCAAGGCGCATGCCCCAGGGGCAAGGCATGCCCCATGGGGCAAGGCATGCCCCATGGGGCAAGGCATGCCCCATGCCCCATGTCCCATGCCCCATGCCCCATGCCCCGAGCGTGCATGCCCCGAGGCGTATGCCCCAAGGCGCATGCCCCAGGGGCAAGGCATGCCCCATGCCCCATGCCCCGAGCGTGCATGCCCCACTCGCGAATAATGGGGAGTTATCGGATATTCACATAAGTGAGCGAGTGGGGAAAATAATCGATGACAAAGCAGATTTCAGGAGAAGATCTGTAATGAAATGATTCATGGTAGATTCCAAGAGAACATGTGCAATGGCAATACAAGTATCATGATCTGCCTGATGATTGGTGGAGGAGTAACAGAATCAGGCATGGGCTGCTGGTAATTGGCCGATGACATGTCAAGCTAGGAATCCTGCTAGTGAGTTAAAGAGCAACATGTTGAAAGGGGAAGCTTGGGAAAAGTGAACCTCAGTTAGTGTTGATCAAGAGAAATTAAGGACAAGTTGTACATGTTAGTGTTAGGCTGTATGCCAAGACTGAACATAAGGATATAGATGTTATAGGTTTGCGACCATACATTCTATCGAAAAGTGATAGTATTGCTCGGCTGTGTAGCCAGTATATGTCATGCAAATAAACAGTGGAATATAAGGCTAGAAGCCTATGTGATACACCAAAAACAATAGAAAACATAAAAAGAAAAGAAAAGAAAGAAGATAAAAGAAAAGAAAGAAAAATAAAGAGATAAATATGTATAAGTTATCAGGAGTGTGCCTGGTACAAAACGGGCGAAAACGAAGGGCCAACAATCGCGTTTTTTTTTTTTATAATTCCAAGCTCGGAAAAGATTTTTTTCATGATCCAAAAACGCGGTAAACCTTAGAATTGTCGCGGCAAGGTGCGGCGAACTTCTAAACTCGCTTATTACATCCCCCTAGTCACCCCACACGCTCACGCGCACTCAAAACGGGCGAAAACGAAGGGCCAAAAATCGCGATTTTTTCATAATTCCAAGTTGGGAAAAGATTTTTCCATGATCCAAAAACGCGGCGAACCTTAGAATTGTCGCGGCAAGGTGCGGCGAACTTCTAAACTCGCTTATTACATCTCCCTAGTCATCCCACACGCTCGCGCGCACTCAAAACGGGCGAAAACGAAAGGCCAAAAATCGCGATTTTTTCATAAGTCCAAGTTGGGAAAAGATTTTTCCATGATCCAAAAACGCGGTAAACCTTAGAATTGTCGCGGCAAGGTGCGGCGAACTTCTAAACTCGCTTATTACATCCCCCTAGTCACCCCACACGCTCACGCGCACTCAAAACGGGCGAAAACGAAGGGCCAAAAATCGCGATTTTTTCATAATTCCAAGTTGGGAAAAGATTTTTTCCATGATCCAAAAACGCGGTAAACCTTAGAACTGTCGCGGCAAGGTGCGGCGAACTTCTAAACTCGCTTATTACATCCCCCTAGTCACCCCACACGCTCACGCGCACTCAAAACGGGCGAAAAAGGGCCAAAATCGCGATTTTTTCGCCATACGAGCAGATTTTTTCTTTTGGCAACCAAAAAATCCATACACATTAGTGTTGTCGCGGCGAGGTGCGGCGAAATGCGGTGAAATCAAAATCCGAACTTACTTTCGATTATCTTTATGCAAATCATGCCTCGAGATTTTGCGACAGCTCTTTTCAATTCATTATCTAGATGTCGATGTCGCATCGCGTTGCTTGACAGTGTCACAGTCGAGTGTCCACTCACGACTGTAGTAGACTAAAAAAGAAATCCCAACTTGCTTGAGCCCTGGGCTCAAGCAAGTTGGGATTTCTTTTTCAATTTATTATCTAGATGTCGATGTCGCATCGCGTTGCTTGAGACGTGATACGACCGCGACCGTGACGCTGACGCGCGTCTTGCGCCAGACGATACAGTGACACATGAGTCAACAGTGTCCACTACCACTGTCGCTGTCGATGTCGACTGTGTCACTGTAGAGTGTGACACAGTGTCACAGTAGGAGTAGTAGATTCAAGACTGAAAAAGAAATCTCAACTTGCTTGAGCCCGGGGCTCAAGCAAGTTGAGATTTCTTTTTCAATTTATTATCTAGATGTCGATGTCGTGCATCGCATTGCTTGACAGTGTCACAGTCGAGTGTCCACTCGACTCACGACTGCGACTGTTCACTGTGTCACAGTACTGTAGTGACACCTGATGTAGACAAAAAGAAATCCCAACTTGCTTGAGCCCGGGGCTCAAGCAAGTTGAGATTTCTTTTTCAATTTATTATCGAGATGTCGATGTCGCATCGCGTTGCTTGACAGTGTCACAGTCGAGTGTCCACTCGACTCACGACTGTACAGTGTCACAGTAGTACCTGAGGTAGACAAAAAGAAATCCCAACTTGCTTGAGCCCGGGGCTCAAGCAAGTTGAGATTTCTTTTTCAATTTATTATCTAGATGTCGATGTCGCATCGCGTTGCTTGAGTACAGTGACACAGTGACACTGTAATGGTGAACGCCCAAAAAAACCACGCAATAGTCAACGAAGGGTTCAGGGCTTAGGCCTTGCGTCCCTGTTCTATGCTGTTTCTTATGGCAGTGAGCCGATCTTTATGATATCATTTCGAAGTTATAAGACCTGTAACTTCGATATTAGATTATTCATAGAGATATCCGTGACATATTTTTCGGGGAAGATGATGAACGCGTGGGTCAAGATCGCCGCACGCGTTCATCATGGTACCGCAAAACACGGGAAAAATGGAAAGAAACTATTAGCAGTCGCGACCTTAAGCGTGTTCAAACAGCTTGAAACTCGCTACAACACTTCATATATACAAAAAAAGTTTTGTAGCGAGCTTCATGCCCCGTCTTGATCATCCGCGTAGAAGCGCAGAGGCCCAAAACGCGCTTCAAGTCTCGCATTTTACACTTTCTTCGCGGCTCGCTTACATCCGCGAATACGGATGTAATCAAGCTAAACGCGCCTTCATACAGATTGAAATTAAGTTAACTTTGCGTGGAAAATTAGCTGAAACTAATCGCTGAACGCACCGGTGCAGAATCGTTGGATGCGGTAAGGGTACCTCGGCATTCCGCGAGAATCCTAAAACGCGAGGCGCGGCATGTTTCGCTGCGTTTCGAGTATCAAACGAAGCGTATATATCACTGTAAAATGGTATTCAAAATATTTCGGTGCTTGATTTGAGAAGTGAAGAGTAAATGCTGAAAATCATGAACGGGCAGCAGCCACACGCATACTTAAAGGCCTTCTGTCGATAACTTATTGGTAACTTTATCGGTATGCTCGGACGCCCATCGAGCGTTGGTTTTTCTTTTTTCGACGAATCATCGATAAAATCGTCGATAACTGTCGGTGCTACTTACAATTCGCGACCGTACTTGGTGTTTCGTGTCGAACAGCGATAACTAGATGCGTGACGCGGTATCGGTAGTTCCGAGTTGTGATGTTCCATGTTATGTATCATGGTCCTGTCAATGTCATGTCATGTCACCGCAAACTTGAAACTCTCCTGTGTCACATCACGCGTAATCGGTGATGCGACAGTCAATCTTCCGGACGGTAACCGATTAAACGATTTCGCGATCTCGCGGATCTCTCGCGACTCGCGTTTTCAGTTCGAGGTTTCAAACCCAGAGAGGCTTTCTTTCTTTCTTTTTTAATATTGGGCCCCCTTCCATACCCCCTTACCCCCCCCTTTCGTACTAAACTCCCCCTCCCTTCTCCGTGCTTGCCTTTGTGGCCATGTGTTTGGCATGTACGCACACAGCCCTCACCGTTTATGGAATTGGGAGGTCGCTGTGTATCAGGGCTCTATATCGGTTTGGTTTTTCGGTATCGATACAATCCGATATCCGAAAAACGGTATCGATAATCGTCACAATCGATAAATAATCGATTACTTGATCATTTATATGCAATTTGTTATAAATTAAATATGGAACACCAAAACCTGCACAATCGATAGTTAGACATTGCAATCCGATAATCGGCAATAAATACGATATATCGATAGTATCGGTTATCGGAAATATCGATATAGAGCCTTGCTGAGTATCCAATCGTGCAAAAATGCGCTTTCTGACACCTAACCCCCCATATATCCGTATGCTGCTCCGGTTGATTTTTGGAACCATCGTCGAAGATTGTGATGGCTCAAGGCGACATAGGGGCCTCCTGGGGACCCCATTTCCAATTTCCTTGCATGTACACATTGGGTTAGGAGTGATCTCGAAGAATTTGTGTTGGTGTTGCGAATTTAGGCTGCCAAGGTTTTAATTTAGGGACGACATTGCTAACAAGGGCGTGGGCTTCCCCAAGGGGAATAATCTTGCCCACCCCACGCTCCCACCCAACGCATGTGTCAACCTAATCAGGACCGAGTCAATGCATGGCAGGTACACACCACCGTACTACAACACGAGCCAAAATATACAAACACGTTGCACCATTTAAACCCACCGAACCTACATCTTGCGACTACGTTTAACGCGCGGGGCTCAACATACTTTTTGGCCGCGCAGGGCTCAACACACTTCCAAGTCAATCTGTTGCCACCATATCCCCCACAAACTCGTGAGGCGTTGCAAGATGCCATTGCCCCTGCCCTGCGAATACAAACTCAAACCCACCCCCGTGGATGTATATTACCACCCACGACCCCATCCCGCCATTCCCGCTCATCCCTAACCCAACCGCCCCACGCCACCCTCCCACTCAGCGCTCACACCCCCCTGTGGCCAACCCCTCAGGCCACCCCACCTCCACAGCAGGAGTTCGATGCCAACCGACCCATGGCGTTAATGCAAACTCAAACACACCCCCGTGGATGTATATTACCACCCACGACCCCATCCCGCCATTCCCGCTCATCCCTAACCCAACCGCCCCACGCCACCCTCCCACTCAGCGCTCACCCTTAAATCCCACACCCCCCTGTGGCCAACCCCTCAGGCCACCCCACCTCCACAGCAGGAGTTCGATGCCAACCGACCCATGGCGTTAATACAAACTCAAACACCCCCCCGTGGATGTATATTACCACCCACGACCCCATCCCGCCATTCCCGCTCATCCCTAACCCAACCGCCCCACGCCACCCTCCCACTCAGCGCTCAGCCTTAAATCCCACACCCCCTGTGGGCAACCCCTCAGGCCACCCCACCTCCACAGCGGAAGTTCGATGCCAACCGACCCATGGCGTTAATACAAACTCAAACACACCCCCGTGGATGTATATTACCACCCACGACCCCATCCCGCCATCGCCCGCTCATCCCTAACCCAACCACCCCACGCCACCCTCCCACTCAGCGCTCAGCCTTAAATCCCACACCCCCCTGTGGCCAACCCCTCAGGCCACCCCACCTCCACAGCGGAAGTTCGATGCCAACCGACCCATGGCGTTAATACAAACTCAAACACACCCCCGTGGATGTATGTTACCACCCACGACCCCATCCCGCCATTCCCGCTCATCCCTAACCCAACCGCCCCACGCCACCCTCCCACTCAGCGCTCAGCCTTAAATCCCACACCCCCCAGTGGCCAACCCCTCAGGCCACCCCACCTCCACAGCAGGAGTTCGATGCCAACCGACCCATGGCGTTAATGCAAACTCAAACACACCCCCGTGGATGTATATTACCACCCACGACCCCATCCCGCCATTCCCGCTCATCCCTAACCCAACCGCCCCACGCCACCCTCCCACTCAGCGCTCAGCCTTAAATCCCACACCCCCCTGTGGCCAACCCCTCAGGCCACCCCACCTCCACAGCAGGAGTTCGATGCCAACCGACCCATGGCGTTTATACAAACTCAAACACACCCCCCTGGATGTATATTACCACCCA
>LGRX02014998.1:0-39141 GCA_001247695.2 Cymbomonas tetramitiformis
GTAACTCCTTTGTCCTGAGATGCAAGTGAATTGTTCATATGTTGACATCACATAAACGCATTCTGATAAAAACCCTATATATTCACATGAGTTGTCATCATTACAAATGACATGGGTTTTGAATCGTCGAAATGAGTATAACTCCGATGAATTCATTAGTACAGAATAGCTGTTGAGATTATTCCTCCGGCTGGATTGCAATCATTTACAATCCCTGTACATTCCGGTGACAAAATATTGCACTGGACTGATCACCACATTTGGTATAACCTGTGATATATAAATCATCAGAAAAAGCATTGCAATCAGTACAATGCTGTCTAAACTCACAAAGATGAGTAATAAGATATTCTCAGATGTAATAAATAGAGGCACAATGTGACCTACGCTAAAATCGCGTATGCTCGGGCACTGTATTGTGACCTGCGCTGAGATCGCGTATGCATGGACACAATATGACTCGTGCCAATGACGTGGGCACAATTCATACAACCTCCGGTACAAGCGGACAAGGTTGACTGCCACGACATCGCATCTGAAATCAATAAATCACTCAGAGAGAAGGTGTTGACATCAGTATAGCACCATTATGCATATAGTCATGAGGATTTTAAAGAAGACACAGTCTCTCCGATATTGACAAACATGGTACACATATTACCATCCCTACATTCTGGGAAAATCAGAAGACGTCTAGAAGACGTCTTCTGAACGTCTTATAGACGTCTTCGTAGAAATGATGTCTTCTGGTTTCCAGAAGACGTCTTCTGACGGGAACGTCTTCTGGAAACCAGAAGACACTCTTCGGGGAAGACGTGCCGAAGATGTGCGGAATGTCTTCCGGATTTCGGAAGACATCTTCCCGGAAGACATGCAAAGGGCAGTCTTCCCGGAAGATACCCGGAAGATGTTCCGAATGTCTTCTGGGCCAGAATACATTCTGACATGTGTTATCGACACATATGTGATGATTATGCAATTTGGCCACATAGCTACTTCATACCACACGTACACTAGTCGCGTAATCACAGAAGACATTCAGAAGGCGCACGGAAGACATGCGGAAGACATTCCAGGTATCTTCCTAACAACTTCAGGGTCGTCATCATGCTCTGTTGCTATGATACATAATATACGGCTAAGTTAATTGATAGGTCTATCTATCTACACATACATGTACGATTGCATCTATTCGACATACAGACCACTAAGTACGATGCCCGGCGTATTATCATGATCGCCTCTTGCGTCTTGCACCTTTCGGTCGTGAACCATCATCGTCGATGCACTCGAAAAAGTCAGCCTTTAAATCAAATACCACCGCCGTCTTCATCACAAGATGTTTCTTGATTACAACTTGGTGCTCAATTTGAGCCGCCAGGATGAATGGATCAGTAGTGTCCCAAGGTGTCTCGGGATCATCCGGGTCGTATGTGTACACCACCTTTGTGGCTACTATCCGGGCCACTAGTCCTTCCCCAAGGACTAGGCGGAAATGCACATTACGGCCGGATTAATGGTCCTTAGACCCAACACCATGCTTCAAAATATTCTTTGGGACACAACCTAAGTGCCTATCTTTGTGGGAAGTTGAATTTCAAAGTTTGGGTACCCGTAATCTAGCCGCGGTTTAGGGCTATGGCATGCTCTAAATTTAATTCATTTGGCTAGTCCTTGGGGAAGGACTAGTGGCGGCATGGGCCCTAATGGCCCCTTAGATGGATAGGGGGTGATGTACCACCACCCACACATCAAATTTATGACCCAATGTAAAGGTGCATAACCGTAAATGGCGTATAATGACGATATATTATGCTCTCAGCGCATGGTAAACACCACCACTAAGACGAAAATGCTGAATTCTGACATTTTTCGACCCAAAATCCGAGCAAAATATTCAATAACACGCACCCTAATGGTTGGAAAATTCCCAAAGGAAATACCGAGGTATAGTTTGAAGTCATATTTATGCATCACTATGCTCACTATTTGTAATATGTCCCATAGATCACATGATATGGGCCATGCAAAGCTGCAATTTGGGCATTGTGGCCCCATACTTAAGCAGTTCCAGCTGATATAAATATGACAAGTACCACCAAGCAGTAGCCATATAGCGACCAATGGCATAATCCCAACTCACCGCCACGCCCACCTATCATTGGATAGGCTATACTTGTGCAATATTACCACTTGCGGCACCTATCTGGGACCTAGAGATCTCCCAAAAAAAATCATGAAAATCAGGTACTGAAATCAGCTTGGCGATTTAAATGGATTTCATGGAAATAGTAGGGTGCATGCCACATGGGCGTCCACCGACAACAACATGCGCCATCCCGTGGCCAATGGGGCATTAAGGGACTTAGTTTAGGTCACATTGATGACACAAACCGAGACATAGGGTCACTGGCATTGGCTAGGTCGTCCCAAAAAAATCGACGGCGCTAGTCCTTCCCCAAGGACTAGTTTTCAATTTAGTCCTTGGGGAAGGACTGTCGGATAGTAGCCATTTGCGGTATTGTCCGGCCCGTACTTCGAGTTTAGCTTGGCAAACCGTTTTGTCGTCGCTTGGTTGAATTCAGGGAACCACTTTCCCTTCACAAGAATGTACTCTTTCGCGGCCAAGTCGACCTTGTAGATGCTATCTACCATGGCGTACCTGCGAGTTGGAGCCACAATACTCTATAGTAAGAATCCCCGAAGACGTCGAGAAGACACACAGAAGACATTCGGTACATATTCTGCGCACATTCACCAAAACGTAATGCACGGACGCACCGGTCAGTCTCGATTTCCTCGCCTTTGATGTTTTCTCCAGAGAAAAAGGCTCCGAAGTAACGTTGACAAGTTTTCTTCGTCTTGTCCTGAGCTGCCGTGCGATAGCAAACTCCTCGAACCACGACCGAGCCGAAAGATTGACACACGCGAGGAGGCCCTTCGACGAGTGCCGCTTCATTCTCCGTGAATAGTCTCCCCAGCCAGATCTTGGGGTGGCTACCGTGCATATGCAGCGGCACATCCATCAGGCGAGACGCTCCGGCTCGTGCGCCAATACGTCTCCGAACCATATGGTTTTCCCTGCGAATGTATACGTGCACAGTGTCAGGACATGTATTTACCGAAGACGTGTGGAAGATGTCTAGAAGATATATGGAACGTCTTCCAGGCACCTTATGGGTTTCATTTCTTACTTACCTCTTGCAGTAGGTGACGTAGTCGTCGAATTTTGCCTTCAACTTGCGGTATTGGGGCACGTTGCCATGCATCCACAGCTCCAGCGCTTTCGTTTCAGCGCGGGAGAGTACATGGCGCTTGCCTTGTGTTCCCAAAACCACGGTGTTCGGCGCCCTCAACGGTGCGGTGGCCAAGAACGGGAGCACGGGTGGCCGGGTGGGATTGGTGGTTGCCTCCCGCCGGCGACGAAGTACCAAGATTAACCCTCGCACCACATGTACCATCCGGTACCGCCCGAAGCCTTGCATAACACTCTGAACCGGATATGCATTGTTCTTCACCCACCTTCGAATCTTCCCGTTGAATGATTCGAACACGTACATCCATGTCCCCCGTATTGGACCATACATGAGGAGTTGGTCGGGGAAGTGGGAAAGCAAATGCGTGTTGATGACCAGCCAGTCAGGTGAGCCATCGCGCTCGAGTGACTTGAAGAACTCATCCACTAGATTTTGAAGCTTAGGAACATCATGCAAAATCACCAAATAAAAGGTAATTAAGGAAGACGTTTGGAATGTACTCGGAACGTATTCGGGATGTCTTCCAGATGTCTTCCGTACCTTACGACAGTCTACAAGCTCCGAAGTGAGCTCTCTCGTTATGACCGTCAACTGCCCGATCAAGTCTTCAAGCATGTTTTTCGAGTAGCCCTCGTCTCTATCCCAAGACGCTAGCACGCTCATGATGCCCGCTTGTAGCATTTTCAACGCCTCGTGACACTTGAGCGTCTTCGGTCCGGTGTTCGTGCCGTTCGGACGCAACATCTTCTTATGGCCTTGCCCCCATTTGACCATTTGTGATGACCATTTGTAATTAATTAGCAATAATCAAGATTGTTGCATTTGTTGAAATTGAAGGGAAAATGCGAAAGTGCAATTTTACATATGTCATTTTGCTCTACGTTAGATTTCCAAATTTTCAATCTCAGCTAATTTTGATCTACGTTAGTTTTCTGATTTCAGTTTTTGGAATGCTTGATTTCAGATTTTTTACATTTGTCATTTTGCTCTACGTTAGATTTCCGATTTTCAATTTTGGCTAATTTGGCTCTATGTTGGATGTCAGTTTTCAGTTTTTGGAATGCTCCATTTCAGACTTTTGCATTTGTCATTTTGCTCTATGTTAGATTTTCCAAATTTCAATTTTGGCTGATTTTGCTCTACGTTAGATTTCAGGTTTCAGTTTTTTGAATGCTTGATTTCAGATTTTACAAACCAATTTCAGATTTTTATATGTGTCATTTTGCTCCACATTAGATTTCCGATTTTCAGTTTTGGCTGATTTTGCTCTACGGTGGATTTCAGATTTCAGTTTTGGAATGCTTGATTTCAGATTCTGCTCTTGTCATTTTGCTCTACGTTAGATTTCCAAATTTCATCGGTCGATATGCAGCCGATATATCAGCCGATATGCACCCTATATATCAGCCGATATGCATCCCATACATCAGCCCATATATCAACCGATATGCACCCTATATACCAGCCGATATATCAGCCGATATGTAGCCCATATATCAGCCGATATGCAGCCCATATATCAGAAGAGTTGCGGAAGACACTCAGAAGACGTTCAGAAGGCGCGCGGAAGACATGCAGAAGACATCTCCCCGACATTTAGCACCCGGCGTAAAGTCTTCCGTCTTGGGATGGCGACACCGTAGACAACCAATCGTGCACCGCTGCCATCTTCCCCTTCAAGACCTCCGGCTTGGATTGACGGAAGACCTCCGCCGCGGATTCGGGGGGGGGGTTAGTGAGCATCGCTCGTTTGAAGGACGACATTTTGGTCTTTGGGGGCGCTTCCCCCTTTTGGAGATGCGCGGCACGTTTACTTGCCATTCTATCTCCTATACAAAGGACACTTGGCCAAGGTAGTGCGGAGGGCATCCTGAAGACAAACACTCAGAAGACGTTCAGAAGTCACTCAGAAGACACGCGGAAGACATCTCCCGGCATCTTCCGGACTTCTTCTTGACTGTGCTTGCGGAAGATACCCCAGATACCTTCTGTACATCTTCCAGACACCTTCGGGGAATATATGTCTTCCTGAACCCAGAAGAGGTGCGGAAGACACGCGGAAGACACACAGAAGACACACAGAAGACACGCGGAAGACATTTTTTTGACATCTTCCGGACGTCTTCTTGACTGTGCTTGCGGAAGATACCCCAGATATCTTCTGTACATCTTCCGGTTGTCTTAGAGATGTCTTTGAGGAAGACATGTCTTCTGGAAATCTGCAACTTGTAGAAGTTCCCGTCAACGTCCTTAGGTAGACATTAGAAGACGCGTAGAAGATCCTCAAAAAAATGAGGAAGACGCCCCGAAGAGGGGTGTTAAGACGTTGACGGGAACTTCTACAAGCTGCAGATTTCCAGAAGACATGTCTTCCTCGAAGACATCTCTGGAGGGTAACAAGATGCACAGAAGATATCTGGGGTATCTTCCGAATGTTTTTTGGGGTTTTTTTATTTAAAAAAAAAACTATAAAAAATCGCGAAAAAACAAAAAGAAATATATAAGGTGCGCAATATTGGGCAAAACCGTACTGTGAAGGTAGAATTGCAAAAAAAACAAGTGGTTTGTTCGGGAGAGGGTCAAACGTACCAAGTTACTAAGTTAAAACGGCCGCCTAATTTGGTAGAAGAAACTGCTCTTGTTTTAGAGCACCATCGCTCCTAGCAACGGTCGAAGAGTCGATCACGCGCGCAGTGAGTCGCGTGAGACGCGATGACTGCACGATACCGCGGATAGCAAACCCGGAAAATCTGCCAGCGCTGCGCTGCGCTGGCGTGGCGCTGGCGTGTGGTCGCGGTCGTGGTCAGGCGTCATGCCCATCGTCAGCTAGCATTAGGTTTAGCATCGCATCGCATCGCATCGCATCGTCAGGCCCAGCGCAGGGGAGTGAGCACGAGCACCGCACCGCACATCGACATGGCCAATCGAGTTTGAATTTTATTTAACGTTGAAGTGAAATTTGCATCTACCACTTTTACACCTGCATCCAACTCAATTCTACCGCAGCCTCGTTTTCCGCGGACTGCTGCTGGGTGAAGTGGTCCTTTTAAAATAGTTCGTCTAACAGAAAAACGTTGCACAACGCAATACTTCAATAGTGATTGCGGGTGCTTTTCGTGCCTTGGTTTTTTTACGCGCACTTCGGCGTGCTTAGCGTCTAATTGAGGTGTGAACGAGACATGTGCTCTCGCTCGTCCTTTCGACGAGATGATGTTGGTTCGATTCCAACTCACACCACTAGGCCTTTTTGTTTTCCTTCGGTAATCTTGTATTTCGTCTCGTACTATTTTTGCGCTTTACTAACCTTTGGTTTTGCGTTGCGCTTTGTTTTTCAGATCGGCTGAAAATGACCTAGTTCAAAAGGTAAATTTTCAGCCCAACCTCAACACCACAAGTAAAGGTATTTGCTCTATCATCCCCTAGTGTCACACCTAGAAAATACTGCCTTTATGCGTTGTGTTTTTCCGCTTTACTAACCTTTGGTTTTGAGTTGCGCTTTGTTTTTCAGATCGGCTGAAAATGAGCAAGTGGGAAAAGCGCATTTTCAGCCCATCGCCCACAACTAGAAGAGTAAAGGTACTTACCTTACCCTTCCTAGGAATTTGTGCTTGCATTCATTGTGTGTTTTCACTCTACTAAGTGTTGGTATTTTGGTGTGCGTTGTTTTTCAGATCGGTTAAAAACGAGCGAGTGGAAAACCCATGTTTTTGCGTGGTCCAAGACCTATGCCATGTGTGCATGTTAGTTGAACATCGTTTCTAGGTAATTAGACTAGTTGTTTAGAACATGAATGTGAAGTAGTTCTAGACACTTAGCTAGTTAGGATAATAATATGCGTGGCCCTCCTTATGATTAGATTCTTGATTGAAAAGTAATATTGTTAAAGCAATTTTAGTCTCCAAAGCATCTTAGCCTTCCACACAAACAAATCATCTCTTGTCGTGTATCAAACATTGAGAATATGCTTGTTAAGGATGGCGAGAAGTGTCTTATGCCATACATCTTGTTTGCACTCATCCTTCTTGCAAACTTATTTCAGCCTAAAAATATTCCTCGCGAGTGCGTATACGAATGTTGAAATTTATTAGATATGCAGAAGGCATTCAGAAGATATCTTCTGAACGTCTTCTGCATGACTTCTGTACATCTTCTGAATTCCGGAAGATGTCTTCTAGGTCTTCTGGGTTCCAGAAGATATCTAGAAGACATCCAGAAGACGTCTTCTACGCGTCTTCTAATGTCTACCATCTTCTGAGTTTCAGAAGACGTCCAGAAGATCTTCGGGGAAGATGTACAGAAGACGCCCAAAAGATATCAAGAAGACGTCTTCCGGGATTCAGAAGACATGTAGAAGACATGCAGAAGACGTCCAGAAGATAACTTCTGGATGTCTTCCCCCGGAAGATCTTCTGGACGTCTTCTGGAAACCAGAAAATGGTAGACATTAGAAGACGCGCCGAAGACGTCTTCTGGATGTCTTTTGGATGTCTTCTGGACTCCAGAAGACGTCCAGAAGACGTCTCAGAAGACGTCTCAGAAGACGTTCAGAAGACGTTCAGAAGACGCGTCTTCTGATTTTCCCAGAATGTAGGGACTTCCTTGAGGGGGGAAGATGATAAGCTAAAAACATACAACTAAAAACCAAATAAATAATAAAGACAAATAATAAACCAATTAAGTTGCATCATCGTTGTTGTTTTGGTAATCGTGACTATATACGGTCAAACCATGCAGAGGCCAGCTCCATGAAGTTGACACACATATGCATCGAACATTTCTAAGGTCATCAGCCATGACGTACATATGAGCTTGATTTCGAAGACCTAGACATTTGTATACATCTGGTCTAGCTTGTATCCAGACTAGAATTGTATATTGATTCGGTGCAAGCACCATAGCCTCTGCCACCGATGAGCATCGAAAAAGGGCAACCATTCTTGATATTTCATACATATCATCTGATTGGATCATTAAAGGTGTCAAGCGTACTCAATGCAATAGGCAGGCTACGGCCTGAGTACAACACCTAGATAGGTCAAAGCCACCGAGCTGACCAATGCAGTATAAATGCTAGCTGCCTTTGAAGGCGACATAATAAGTCTATTGCCCTTATGTCTTGAAATGTATCCGTGTAGTGGCATCTCTTTGAGGTAGTCATGCCTGTTGAATAAGCCATACCGGGCATCTTATTTTCATTGGTCATTACATATCTGATCATACCGCCATTGAACAATGCCTATTCTGTGAAATTATTATATCACGAGGCATTTCGGTAGTGCACATCAAAAATATACAGTGCATATTTGTTTCTACTCTTTATAATAGAGACACTCTGCTCTCATTCGTCAGTTCTTTCAGAGCAGCAGAGATCATCAGCTCTTCATCCGACTTGCTAAGGCTGAATTGTTTGTCAGATGTATTGATTTATCGGACACCACATCTCAGAGGTCTATCCATCATGGAAGACAGAGTCCGTGCAGTCATGGCTATTCAGCCTCCAATATAGCTATCATAGCTATCCAGCCTATGGCCCAACTGTTGGCAAGCAGCCTCTACGCCGCATGGCTAAAGATGGCAAGTCTTCACTTCGGTCATTCTTGGGCATGGTCGGCCAGTTTAGGAGATTTATACCAAAATTCTCAAAAATTGCCGAGCCACTCATGTTTTCCTCCATGTGTCATATGAAAACAGCCAACATACCAGTGCCCTATGACCCTAAAAAGGGAGCCATCTCCTTCAGCAAGGGGAAGTGGGTTATACTGTAAAATTGACCAGTTTAATCATCATAAAGGTGACAGATTTGAGAAAATCGATTGAAACTTGTATTGAAAATGACTATTCCTTAAAGATAAGGTATTGTACCTAAAAGAAATAAGGGTTTCATCGTCTGAAATAGGAATGGAGTTTTTCATTGACTCTAGTTCCTGACTCCAGAATCGCATAGAAAATATATTCTATCCTGTGCATATAGAAAGTACATTAGATTCAGATTCTGAGCATACAAGTGGACTTGAATGCACTCGGGTTTGTACTGAGTTGCAATTGTCCAAAGTTTTATTCTGACATCACTACTTATTTGTGGAATAGCATACAATGGTATAAACCATCCACATATAGATTGACATCATACTTGTGGTTTCACATCATTTTGGCACATAAGACACGCATGCTTCATTGAGGAATTATGACTCTTTGAAAGCTCATTCTGGAATGTTTAGAAATTTGTCGCCTCGTCCATTAGGCCACGAAGTCTTGGGAAAATACATGGCGGGACTCAAACCCGCAATCTGCAGATGGTTTCCAAGCGCAGTTCATTCTCATTCTGGAAAGTTACAGAAACTTTAAATTAGTGGCAAATAGTCATCAACAAGTCACAATTCTGTCGGCATTGAAATGACACATTCATCATTCATACTTCTTTACCATGACAAGTCTCTGAATAGTGTATGCCCAAAAATAAAATGGGCACCATTGAGATAAGTGATCACTGAAGAAGATTCATATATACACATATCACTAGGCGATGCCATGTTCTAGTCACAATGAAATGACATACCAGCCATTCATCAAGGCCGGAAATACAGCTCGTAGTAAGTTGTTATCACTGCAGACACTGAATCTGTGAGCCGTTTACGACAATAGAGAAATTATATTTATATTCATGATTGAATCTCCATTAGCTTCGGTACCATCACTGGTTTCGTTGTTCATTATGAAAATCATTATCCAGAAACATTGTCTAAATTGGGCACACTATTGTGACCCTGCACCAACAATGTATGTGGGCTGCAACCCAAAAACTGCATATTGAATCATAGTGAATTGTCATTGGCATTTGCCAACATCTGGCATTCACCACATTCAAAAAACCATTTTTCATATGATATAATAATTGACTAGCATTCTCCATCACCATCTGATTGGTATGATACACCTTTTTTTAAAAAGGGGAGGAAGGAGTATAGATTCATTCATTCTTCATATAGCTGCCAAAAATGGATTTACATCATTTTGATTTTACATCATTGTGATTTTGCTTGGAAGATTAAATAGAGAAATCTTATGAAAAATTCCAGCATCTGTGTATAGCAGTCATAAAGTTTGATGGCACGGTACATCATTCCGATTGAAGCATCAAATTATGAAGTCTTTATTTGACTTACTGACACATGAAGTTCATTATGAAGAAATCATAGATGCATATTTCTCCAGCTCTATCATATTAAATGAAGGGCACTGACATAGGAGACCGACGTGGTTTTTTAAATGTGAATAAGCTATATATATTGTAAGCTTAAGACCATTACTTGACGTCAACAGCCTGAGATGCTGATTGTCGAATTTCAAAAGCTGAAGGATTCGTTGAATCAGCCTTGGTAACATGGGTTTTGATTGATGAATTGTTAATCCATAGTTTCCCCCCACATCTAGAGAAGCTGGCGCACAAGTTGTCGCCAGTGTCTGAAGGAAAGCATCTGAGCCAAAGGATTGCCAGTTGTGCCATTCAGGCATCGAATTCCATAACAGCAGAGCCGAGTGAGTAAGATCCGCCGCTCTAGCTATTTGCCCGTCATTCCTTCCAGGTTCATGACAAGAGACAATTCACCAAAGTCATACACCAATGCATAAGTCACATGCATGGTTGCACAGTTTGTATCCGAATGCAACCCCATCGAGATTAAGCATCTAGACAGCAACTCTGGCCAACAAAAAGCCTTCCTGTCTTCGGATATCTTAAGCATTCTCATTTCCAGCTCCATTGTGGTCAAGGAAGCATCATGCCTGTGCCTTGCCGGGACGCTGCTCCTCAAAGCCGCACACTTGAGGCGAGCCTTACGAGACAGTGACCTTTGGCCTGTGGGGCGTCAACCCCTTATCAAATCCTGAACACTTGTTAAGACATGGATAGATTTATCATGATGCAACTTAAGCGAGATTATAAGTTCCACATAATCATATTGTCTACGTATGCTGAAGGCATAACTGCCGCATATGGTCACGATAGGTCGTAGCTTCTATAACATTGTGGCTTCTGAGTCAATAAGCTGATAGCCGATGACTTTGGCCCATGATTGCCGACCGAATAATAATCAGGGCTGCATCCCAAGAACTGCAGGGCTGCATCCCAAAGAACTGCAGGGCTGCATCCCGAGAACTGCAGGGTTACATCCCTAACACTTTTACCCTGCATCAAATTGATATGACAGGAGCGGGAATTGATCCTTCCTTGCTGAGGTGTAGTGAGCCTTGTACAAATCATACCCTTGCACAGATACGCATACATGCGGGTACCATATCTGTGGATAATAAAAAAACTGCTATGCTGCCTTTGCCAGACCGTGGTTTGTCATTCGGATCTTATGGCCAGTCATTCTGCGCTGCCGGAATGCTGAGGTAGACGGAGTTGTGATCCTGAGTTGTGTTTGACATACATGACTAAACGAATTCACATTAGTACGTTGTCGAATTCATCTATGAAATGTTCGTCAGTGCGCGCGTACCGGACCGAAAAAAGGAGTTTGGCAGACGGGTGAGGATTTAAAGTGGACTTATAAAGACCCTCCGATATCTCGTAAGCAGGGCCTTCTCCGCCTGCATTAAAACAAACCTTAAAAAAGGTTCTCCATTCTGCCTGTGAACCTCCATAGCAACTTCAGGAGGGGAGGAAGGGGTGGATGCACTATCAAGGCCGTGGAAACAAGTACCCAATGGGTCGAATCGTCGATCGGCAAGCGCAATATCTATCCGTACCGTAAACCTCGGAAGATACCCTGAGCGTCACTCTGAAATACGAAACGCCAAGCAATCAGGGGGGCTACATCCTAAGAATTGTAAGGCTATATGCCTAAGGTGAGGGTTAACGTGGACTCAGTTCCCCCCGATATCCTAAAACACCTTGAGGGACGCTTCATCGGTGTAAGAAGACTGGCCAGTTCAACAACAAAGACTTCAAAGACATATACAAAGGTATGCACCCTATATTGTGAGGTCACAGCACTTCTAAGAGGGGAGATCTGTCAGGGATATGACCGATGACATATGTGTCATACCGGGCATACATGTCATACATATCATACATATCATACTATGTCATGTCATGTCATGTCATGTCATGTCATGTCATGTCATGTCATGTCATGTCATGTCATGTCATGTCATGTCATGTCATGTCATGTCATGTCATGTCATGTCATGTCATGCCATGTCATGTCATGTCATGTCATGTCATGTCATGTCATGTCATGTCATGTCATGCCATGTCATGTCATGTCATGTCATGTCATGTGTCATAATGACATACAGTCGTCAAGTATTGTCAGTACGGTCGACTATGACATGTACAGTCATAATGTCTGTCATCCACCTAAGGTGAGTGACATCTGTCATCGAGAGGCCAAGTACATGGCATCGAGATGGCGAAGCAAGACAAGTCTTGAAGAACCGAAGTGTTCTGATGAGACGCGTCTTCGCTTCAAGCATGAAATGAATAGCATGCGAGCATCAAAGGCTATATCGACCAGCCGATGCGGGAAGTTCACCCAGCGCCCTCGGGTTCACAACCCGATGGTGGTAACGCATGAGATGTGTGAGGGCACTGGAAGTATACGAGGAGCATTGAGCTCAAGCAAGCACTTCTGGTCACCAGACTGCTGCACTCATACCCACCGTAATATTACTTTCGGCTGTTACTGTTCAATAGCAGCCGCGTCAACATAGCGTTCGCATAGCGAGCCCTGACAATTGGTCGGAATCGCTGACTGTATGGCCGGAATCGCTGACGATAAATTAATTTCAGCGGGGTACCGTATTGTCGTAACAACTTATGATATGCTCAGTGCGGCAGAGTTGAGGGCAACGTGCTGATGGATGGTATTGCAATATGCACACTTCAAGTATACATATTGCAATATATCACAGCAGGAAAGGGCAGTATGTACTTTCCGCCGAGAACTGATTTTTGATTTATGGAAGCCAAGAAGCGATTCTGAAAACACTGAAAACGCTGAGAAGCGAGGAAAATGGCATTCGAGAGGGATCTAACGGTGCATCTGAATGAGAGGTGACACGAACGGTTGTGGGCGCGTGCGTCTTGTAACCGCCGCGTTACATACTGGGCGTGGCATCCCCTTAGTTTATACCCCTTGGTCGAAGCGGAATAGAAAAGGGTTTGAAAATGTGGCACTCCGATTCGTAGCTGGTGCCGTAGCACCACCGGAGACCGGTCACGGGAAGGCATATATGCAAAGGTGGTGAATATATAGCGGGGTTGGACCGAATATTCTTAGCAAATTTCCATACCGTTAAGCACATCACGCCCATATGTAAGCACATTACACTCGACTAAGAATTCCGGTCCGATATTCTTATAAGACATTATTCTTACAACTGAGCACGCACTGTAGACCAGTCCGGCAAGAAACCGCAACGAGTCGTGGGAGGCAGAGGTCACTCAACCGTATCACAATTGCTAAGATGAGCGGATAATAAAATAATTTGCTGAAATCTGTATAGGCAGCCCTGACCGGGAGTCCCGGTGCAGGCCCCTCCTATGACAGATTCCTAGGTAGCCAACACTGGACCGTGACTGATCCGTAAGCCTGTGCTGTGACACACCGAGTGTCACAGGTAGCTAGACTCGAGACCGTTCCGACTCCGTGACCGTTCCGGGTATATCTAGCTTAGGGTTTATTTCTTATACGAGTTTATCTATATTGGTTCACTGACTGTCTGATATCTTGAACCGGGAGATTCCAGTAGGTCGTGGACCCATTCCACGCTATATTCCACAGCTAGTTTGGCCATGATTGGCTAAAACAGCCGCTTTGAGAGGTGGTGCGCAACGGCGCGTTTGGGTACGAGTGGGAAGTTTGAGATGAGCAGTTTGTAAGTGCGTCTTTGAGCCGCCGCTATGGGGATTCGACCTGGACCGGGCTTCGTTGGCGCAATGTCCTTTTACGGTATAGTTCTTGCCTTGGCCCAGCATGCTACCGCTTCTTGGGTTGGTGTCTGCAGCACCTTCGACCTCGACGACGTCTTCCAGTGCCCCTCGCTCGCATGGCTCTACCGCTCCTTACGTAACTGTGACGTCGCATTTTCCCCACGCCATTACCCTTCCGCGCCCCAGCGTACCACCTCCCATCAGGCTTTCAGAGATATGGCTGTTCACACACGTGCGAAGAGGTCCCTCACGAGGGACTCCGACATTGACGCCTCGTTGAGGCTGACGGACGCGGTTCGCAACACGCCGACGGCTAGATCACCGGCTGTTACGGACCCCGACCCTACTTCCAACACCGACGCCGACGTTGCGACGAGGAAGTACCTGCAGGAGCAGCGCAAGCTTGTGGACGAGGTCTACAAGGGGCGGCTTCATCGGACATGGGCCAAGGGTATCCGCGAGGATATCCTTGGCGACAAGAAGCATTACTTCAGCGGCACGACTGACGCGGGTCTCCTCTCCGACGTGTGGTTCAGCTGCGTACGGAGTTTGAGTCCGCTGGGCTGGACCTCGTCTCGTTCGACCTTGACGACCCCCAGGCTCTGGTGGTGAGCAAGGTGAACGCCCTGCTGTACGACGTGCTGGGGCTTGTCGTCGAGAAGCACAGCAACGCCCACGTCTGGCTTACGGGTACGGACGCGTCTGCCGACCGAGATGGACGGCGTGCGCTGGTGGACATCGTGAAGCGCAGCGTACCAGTGGCGTTGCGGGAGTCCTTCCAGCAGGAGCATGCCGCGCTTGGTTATCCCGCGAACGTTGACCCGCAGCCGATTTTGGCTCGGGAACAACGTTTGGTGCGGGATAACAAGGGCGGCCGACTGGACACCCACTGAGGCCACCAGGAAGCTCAGCCTGTACAGCAGGCTTGACCCGGTGTTCTACGCCGCGGTCAAGGTGCGTTACCCCATGGTGGCCGACCTCGCGTCGGTTTCCCTTGTGGCCTTGCGCTCTTTGGTCGTCGAGATTTACCAGGCATGGGCGCAGACGGACGTCGGGAAGGCCTTCCTGGCCAAGCCCGCAGGTGGTGACACGTCGGCCCTGCTCACCAGCAGCGAGCACCAGGCGCTGCTGGACAAGATCAACGAGCTGACCGCGCTGGTTCAGCAAAGGTACGAGGCGGCTCCGCCGGTGGTGCAGCGGCAGCAGGACCCGCCGCAGCGGCAGCACGGACAGCGCCGGCAGCAGCAGCAGCGCGGGCAGTCGCAGCGGGGCTTCCGCATGGGGGTCCAATCCCCACCGGCAGTGGGCTACGATCGTGACGAGCAGCGGGCTAAGCCGCTGTGTACCCGCTGCAAAAAGACTGGTAAGGATCTTTACCACTTCTACCGCGACTGCCCTCTTGGCGGTCGCCAACATTCCCCTACTTCCGCCGCGGCTTTCTGCGTACCCATGATCGACGAGGAGGATGCAGAGGGAGTCCATGCGCTAGCCATGTGTGCTCTCTTCCAGGAGGCGGCAGATGATGGTGCTGAGGCTTTTGCCCGCGCGGCGACGGCGTACGGTCCGCCAGCGGTGCTGTGCGGAGGTGTTGTGGGGGGCGTCGACGTGTCGGCCTACGGCTTCTCCGTTAACGCGGTGACGCCGGTGGCGGAGACGTCCGGTGACGACATCCTGCAGCGGCTGGACGACCTCGCGGCGGAGGTCAACGCGGCGGTGGAGCCTAAGGTACATTACACTCACGCCTCTTTCCCGCCACCTGGGGGCATTGCGACGCAGGCTTCGGCTCTGGTGTGTGACGCTGCAGGCGCAGGTATCACACCGGAGGAGCAGGTTCCGGCAGGTGGTGCGGCGGTATCGGCATCCGCCGTGCCGGCCCCTGCTATGCCTGTCTTGGAGAATGAGACAGAGCTCCTGGAGCTCTACGGCTACGGCCCGCCCGTGTCCCTTCAATCGACGCGGGTAACCACCACGGAGAAGTCGGGCGGTGAATTCGCGGGGGTTGTGGAGGCTGTCAACCACGCCGCGGTTGCGCCGGTTGACTTGACCGGCTACGACACCGACGACTACGAGGATTTTGCAGACGGCAGCTTCGCCGTCAAGCCGCGGGCTCCGGCCATCTCGGTCAATCATGCGTCAGAGCCCGCGGCCCACGTGCCTGAGTCTGGTGGTGATTCCCGCACCTACGGATGTGGCAAGCCGCCATGGGGCTTCCCCGCACACGCGGGCCCGTGGGGGTTTCCTTACTTTATCTCCCTCATTCTTTTCATCTCGATCATGGGTGTGGGGGCTGCGGCCTACACGGCGGCCAATGACATCGGCTCTGTGCAGGTATCGGGTCGGGCTGCACCGCAGCCTGTGCTGTGCAGAGGGGATTTATGCATCTACCCTGGTATTTCCGAGCTGGACCCCGTCACTATGGATGCAGTACTGCACTCCCTGGGTGCTACGACGGTGGTTCACCGGCCGCCTGACCCACTGGAGAGCAGTGCTGCAAACTACTACCGTGGACATTGTGGTGACGGTGCCCCTCTGAACTTTGACCCCGAGTAGTTTCCCTTCTGGCTCTGGCAGTACACCACTCTGGTGGTGTGCTGAGACTTTGACCTCAACGTGGTCTTCAATTTGGTTTATGCTTTGCTTTGACATCTACAATCTTCAATCTGGTTTGCTTACACAGTGCCTTTCAGTTGTTTATTAGCGGGAGCTCCTTACCCGTAGGTTTCTGCACTTGTGCTAGCTAGAGGGTTTCAATTTGTGTATGAGAATAGCACAGTTGGATTAGCAGTTAGGTTTGTCACCCTAGCTCCTACCCTAACTTATCTTAACTTCTCTGACTTACCTGTCAGTCACCACCCACAGTGCTGGGGTGGTGTGCTGAAATCTGTATAGGCAGCCCTGACCGGGAGTCCCGGTGCAGGCCCCTATGACAGATTCCTAGGTAGCCAACACTGGACCTGTGACTGATCCGTAAGCCCGTGCTGTGACACACCGAGTGTCACAGGTAGCTAGACTCGAGACCGTTCCGACTCCGTGACCGTTCCGGGTATATCTAGCTTAGGGTTTATTTCTTATACGAGTTTATCTATATTGGTTCACTGACTGTCTGATATCTTGAACCGGGATATTCCAGTATAACTTAGGGGTTTTATTATCGGAGCGCGAATGATGGATTTGACACTGTGACACTCAAAACTGTCACATGTCACTTCCTATGGTAGGCTGGGTGACCGTCACCAGCAGACGGGAAACACCCGTTAGGTATTTATGTATGCCTCTCTTTTATCTATCACACTTTTACCGTTCTGATTCCGTAACCCTTAACTCAGGGTTTATCTCACCAGTTAGATATATATTACCGCCGAACTATATATCTGCCAGGTTTGGCCCCACTTGCGCTTTGTTTAGCCACTGCGAGATTGCCACCATGAGTGGCTAAGCTCGGACGCCTGGGATGGAGTGAGGCGCTCCGCGCGTGAGAGTGCCGGCAGTCACGGGTATGGCCTAAATTTTATGGGTTGATTTACGGCACGCCGCACCGGTTGGAGAACGGTTTTCTACGGGTCTTAACGTTGGATTGGTTTACGTTTTCTGGTTGGATCCCACACCGTTGCGTATTGGCCGCCGCTACCACACGACTTCCCTGAATTATTTGATCTCTCACGGCTGCCGTATCGGCGCCCCACGCGTTTCTTGGCCGCCCGGAACTGCCGCACATCTCACGTTCCATTGCCTCACTCCGCCCCGTCAGTCCATCTCACTATGGTTGCTTCTACTCGAGCCACCGCTAGCATGGCGAATCGCCGACGCGCACTAGCCACGAATTTTGATTCAGCAGCTGCGAGACACGCCAACACTCGGGGAAAGATATCGGTCCAAAATTTCGTCCGTCCGTCCGTCCAAAAACTCGTCCGTCCAACTGGACGGACCAATTTTTGGACGGACGGACGGACCAAACATTCTTAACATTCTAAGATTTTCGAAAATAGGGCTCCCATACTTAAGCCCATACTTAAGGAGGGTAACGCGTCGGCCCGCGTCGACGCCTGCGTTTTCCCATACTTAAGAAAATTTAAATTTTTTCTTCATACTTAAGGAATATACACTGACTCCCCCCTCCCACCCTGACCAGGAACTCAGGGGGTATAACCCAGTCGCATGCGGTATACGATTGTCACACGTGAG
Organism: Cymbomonas tetramitiformis; assembly: GCA_001247695.2. Taxonomy (NCBI): domain Eukaryota; kingdom Viridiplantae; phylum Chlorophyta; class Pyramimonadophyceae; order Pyramimonadales; family Pyramimonadaceae; genus Cymbomonas; species Cymbomonas tetramitiformis. The sequence goes on from LGRX02014998.1 coordinate 18,379, forward strand.
TCTGGGTGTCGGACCTAGTGCACCTGCTTGACAATCGTATACGATTGTCAAGCAGGTGAGTCTTGGTGTCAGGTGTGCTGCACATAGACATATCGGGGCGTTTAAGGTTCAGGGTTTTAGGATATATGTTGGATATATATATTGGAGGAGTTGTATCCGGAGGTCATTTCATCACACCTGCGTTCGTCACATAGAACCACAACCCGCCCCTTAGACAACCTCACCATTATGCCCAGTATTGGAATATTGCAGTATTGGATATGGCCTTTCGATGCTTTTACGTTTCGCGACTGCCAGTTACAACAAGCCCAATGGGTTCCTGAAGACCGTTTAATTCTCCGCTTGTGGCGGCGAGCGCGGCAACAAGCTGAAGAAGACTGGGAGGACTTCGGGCAACATGCAGTTAATCTCAGGACCTATCACTGGTGGAGTTTTTGGCCGATGTACGTCCACGGCCGTAGATCCAGCGAAAGGTTCGGGGTGAGGCATCTCGTGTACTGGTATGAGGGCGGGTGGATCTACCACCGATACTCAGATTTGGAGTGGCGGGGCTGGCGAAATAGACACCGCTACAGCGAAACTACGCACGGTGCCCTGACAGAGCTGGAAAGCGATCTGATGCAGGAAGATGAAAGGAGATGCGAAGTTTGCGGGCGTATGTTCAGAATCTGCACCCTAACGCGCATAATTGATGCTAGCGCGTGCAATGAGGAGACATATGCTTGGTAGCTAACACTTATGTCACGTGTTAGTACTGAAATAAACCGTATACTTACATGTAGGAAAAACAATAACTTTCATGCCGTGCATACCGAAACTACCCTCTGCACACTTCCGACAATCGTACACGATTGTCAACACCGTGTTGAAAGGAAATCTCTCGAAGTTTACTGCTATATAAGTAATGTTACATGTCTTTTATTCATTTATTTTCGCAGTAAAATACTAGCATCATGAATACTCCTGAGTTCATGGAAGACGCACTTGTTGAGCTTGAACGTATGTATATCGAATACGAAAAATGCAGTGTGTGCCATTCCTGGAATTGGGTCTTATATCGCGAGGAAGTGTTCATCGATCCTGCGCTGATTCCTACACATGACCCCTCTGAGGCTAAATGGAGGTTTATCCGCGAGACTCGGGAAACATGGTATTTTCAACTGTTGGATGCGCATCGGTATCCCGGCACCACTGCGCAACATACGTACACTCCAACGCACTACAACCCTGGCGCACTTACCCCAAAAACAATGGCGGTTCCCACAGATTTCATTCCGGAGTTGATTAACCAGGGCACAGGCTTTGACCAGGAACCTGATGACGACGGAAAGTGGTGCAATTGCCGTTAGGAAAAAAATACCTTGCTCCCATGCCTACTTAAGACGTGTTGTAGCGAGTTTTAATCATTTATTTTCGCGTTCAAGAACTTCCTGAGAAATGGCGCTGACCCGGCAGGTTGAGCGAGTCTTGCTTTGGTTAGATGGTTTTGACGAGGATGAAGATATGATAAATCATGTGAACATTTTCGGTCATACACCTTGCGTAAACTGTAATGCGGAAAACGTATACGCGCATTGCGAAAGGCCTATCATTCAGGGAAATTGGGACTTGGACGCAATCTCTGCAGGATACCGTTATGTACGCCGAACTCGGTTTTTCCTATTCTTTACCTTGATGCATCTCGAACGATTTCCCTCCAGGAACCCTTGGACGGGGAGGTGGGTAACGCCTAGAAATCTGAAAATACCTGTGGACAAGATAAATGATTTATTGCTACCGGAGCAGCGCGGCGAGAGTATAGAGCAATATTTAGGAGCTTGCAACTGTGCGGCGGATATGACTGACGAGGACTTGGACTTTGGCTTCTAAGAACATGCTAATTGTACCAATGATTTTAAGAAAATAATTGTTAGTTCTAAGTAGTGTTTTATTCATACTCTGCATCATTTTCGCTACTTCCGTATACAGCGTTCTCATCATTCCATACTCGCAGTGTGGGTATGACCTAGTGCAACTGCTTAACAATGGTATACGATTGTCACACGTGAGTCTGAGTGTCGAAGCTATTGCCCTTCGGCTGTTTCGAAATATAAGGGGTTGAAGTAATAGATAAACGTCATTTTTTTACACATGATGCACCTTCCGAATAACGTCTTGTTAAAAATCTTTCAGGCCATTCCTTACGGACCTGATCATTCCAATGAACCGTTATGTATGTATCTCGGGAATCTCTGCCGAATAAGATGTGTCTGCGTACAGTTCAATGATACAATAATCGGGCGTGCGCAACCCGCGCTAAGTGTTGGGCTAGTCCCTTGCGGCAACGCTATCACCCGCTCTCTTCTTACCGCCTACATTTTTTTTATGGAAGACGCCAACCTTCGTCTCTTAATTCACCGAGCCCATGTCTCCCTCCTACGCCTACAAAGCATGTTTCATCAAAAGTATCCTGAAATGGTGGCTCCTAGCGGAATGTGCTTGTCTCCGAAATTAATCGCGGACCACCTCAAAATGTTCGCGCTGGACACCATTCTTTTAACCCCACTGCCCGAGTCCCCCCACGCACATGTTTTACATGTCCGATACAATTCGACTGAAAGATCAGAATCGTCCTCACTTCCCATCTTGGAATGGCAGATTCGATGTGGCGATGATACCTGCTCCCCATTCGTTTCCATGCTCCATGTGCCCAATGTTCCGTTAGTAAATATCAGTGTGTTGTTCCGTTACGATGACCTGTCTAACGCTGGGGTGTGGGCCATCGATAGCTTATCAAACGCGCCGGCAACCAATAGAATTTTGAATCGTTACCCCGATGTCTACATGACATGCCGGCTTGCTGCACGCGTGATACGCATTGTAGATCAATATTTGCGCTCTGGTCGCTCCTATTTCAACCCGGTTCCCCGTGAAGAAAGTCTATTTGCCAAAGTAAGCCAATGCATGACCTTTACGAGAAGAACACTTCAACAAGATGAACTCGACAGTACAACGGATGGGCTCGGGGGATGGATCATAGCGAACGATTTATGATCGGGTATGTGCAACATGTTTAGTGTGCACGCAGATTGTATTATTACAATTATTTGAATATTTTGTGCTACCCTGAAATGTATGTTTCGTGGGTGTCCTCGGTTCTAGGGTCGGAGCCCGCCAGTGTCGAATGTACTAGCATTCATGCAGATTTACACGCTAGGTACAGGGTCGGGGTGCTCGAGCAACGCTGCCGCGAGAGCGGCTGGCATCTCGAAACCAGCATCTGGCTGCTCAGCATCCATAACCGGAGTAGCCGAAATAGCATCCATGCCTAAAGCATCCGCGACATCATTCAAATCCATTTCGTGGTCATCAAACACATTGGCCTTTTGTTTTTCTATCAGCGCTATGTCACCTGCGAGCACCTCGGAATACCGTGCTCTGGCCATGTTCAACACCTCTGCATCCATGTCGATCGAAAGGACATGCCTTTGCTCCATATACCCCGCCATGGAGGCTGGAGCCGTTCCGCATGGAAATTCCATAACACAAGCATCCATGTTGCTGTACAAGCGCATCAGCTCACGGTAAAGACGGATTGGCTTCTGAACGCTGCGAATATTTTGTCCATCTTCTTTCTTCAGGTACTCCTTAGGTGGCAGCGGTACCTCCTGTTTATAAACAAACAACACACTCGAGTCTGAGTGTCGGACCTAGTGCACCTGCTTGACAATCGTATACGATTGTCACTTGCGAGTCTGCGTGTCTGAGCTAGTGCATCTACTTGACAATTTTGTTTGGCGGAGTTGCATTCATGACAAGATATGCATGCATACAAGGATTCTTACCATGCTGTTCGTGAACGCGTTCGAAAACTTTCCGACCGTTGTTCGCAGCGGGGCCCACTTCGGTAGCTTATTACTCTTTGAGGGATCTTCCACCAAGTGCAGCAACACATACGGTTGCAAAACGCTGACCGGACCAGCCGCATTATTACCTATGCGTCCTCCGCCTCGATTCCAGTATTGAACCGTCTGGTGGCATGTCCATTGCAGCGGCCATCCTTTGGTCGAAGCGCAGAAGGCATCGATGATTGCTTGCTGCCTCGATATCGCGAAGGTTTTTCCATTAATGGTCACATTACTGCGGGTGGTCGAGTCCGGTAAGAATAGAATCACAATGCCACCATAATCCATAGCCGACATGCAAATACCACCCATGTATGAGTAGAAGTCTGTTGAATAGGTATCCCATACCTCCGAAAACAGCCCAAAAGGACCATCCACAAAGATCAGATCCACTCCATAGCGAGCGTGTTGCAATGTTTTTTCATTGCGCCAACTGACCATGACTTGATTGCTGCGTGGACCCTTATTCCTTTCGGCGCGAGATTCGTTAACCTGTGGAACATTGCTTTCATCAGTCTGCTTTGAAATACATACGCAGGAAATACTTAATACATTGCAATGTAGATATATGAACAGTTCTAACCTTCATTCCGAATTCCAGCAATCCCTCAGTCAGAAGCTTCGCCAGCAACTCGCGATGGCACTTGTTGAAGTCCACCGGCTGCTGGACTCCCTCGGCAGCATGCAGCTCCTTGTGTTGGATTTTCAGCTCCATGAATTCAATCACCGCGCTCTTCGGCTCCCAATCATGATCGAAAATCTCCGTTTTAACCAGAGCATCCGGCATCCCGCCCTCCCGGCGTGACGCTTTCACACGGAGTTCCAGCCATTCCCAAACGGCCTGTAATACGCATCAGAATCAGTCTTCGAACTCAGAGACAGAGCAGACTCTAAGTCAAGCTAACGCCAGAGCTTGACAATCGTATACGATTGTCACACTTCTTTTACCAACATTTACCAACTGACCGATCATCCCCATGGCATGATCATCACAAGTGTATAACGGGGTCACCTTCGCACTGAACGCGGCGATCTCGTCATTGATATCTGGCATTTCTTTCGCTTCCATCATCCGCGACGCTGCCAGTACTGCAGGGGCCAGATTAATCTGAGACCCAGCTCCTGCTTGAATCGCCCATAGCAAATGCAGGCAGTTTTCCTCAAACCCCCTTTTCGTATGGGTGATGCCCAACGTCTGCAGAAACCATGCGGGATCGTATACGGGTGCCTCAGTGTAGGCAGGGCCATAAAGCTTCGGAATCGTGAACGTAGCCCCAAAGCGACCGCCATTTCGAATCTCGATGTAGTCATCCGGCAAGGTGTGAATGTAGCACAAGATCATACGCGTGGCTGCATAGCAAACATCACTGTCATTAGGACTTGTAATCCTGCAACTTAAAAAAAAACTTGTGAGGACTAACTCACCAGCGCAATCCACAAGAGTCTTGTAGGTATGCATGGTATCCTGCGATGGCTTATTCACACTCTTGTCCATAGCCCTTCCTTCCTTGGAATCAACGCGCTTCCATCGTTTTGCTTTCATCATGCTCTTCATGACCTCATCGAAGCGTGCAGTGTAGAATTTGTTGGAAGATTGGATTAACATCCACACCAGAAGCTTGGTTTCCAAATCAGGCTCTCCTTGGACGTTCTGAATAAAAAAATGGTGATGATTTTTCACGTACGTCATATGCTGCGAATCACGGTACGTTACCCCATTAAAGTCATAGGGTCCCCAAGGGGTGTCAACGTTTAGTTTGAGTATAGTCTCCTGCGTATCCTCATCATCATCATAGACGTCCCTGATAGCCTCTGCGTGTTTATACCAATCTGGGTATTTAGTCCAACCCATCAGCGAGGCAAACTTGGCCTTGGCAGATTCGATGACATCCTTGATGAAACCAAGACGATGACAATACGAGCTGAACTCAGTGCCAGTCAAAAACTTGCCCTTGCAACTGATCCCATATTTCTGGTAGAACTCCTTCCGTTTGTCCACATCGGCCATTAATGCTCCTTCCTTCGCCACTTTCAGAACAAAGAAAAAATATCGTACATCAAACCCTAAGGCTGATAGCGAGGTGCTTATAGCCTCTAGGGTAAGAACAGGCTGCAGTTCTTTCGGATAGTTCTTCAACTCGAGAGCTTCCTTCCGCCATTCGCCTCCCAGTTTTGGATCCAGTAACCGCAAAATCTGCAAGCAAGACACGTTGGACACATGTAAGGGGGGGCGACACGCTTGTCACACGTGGGTGAGAACGGAAGCTTGCGCCAAAGCTTGACAATCGTATACGATTGTCACGCGTGAGTCAGGGGCGAAGCTAGCGCCAAAGCTTGACAAACGTATACGATTGTCACGCGTGGGTGAGAACTGAAGCTTGCGCCAAAGCTTGACAATCGTATACGATTGTCACGCGTGAGTCAGGGGCGAAGCTAGCGCCAAAGCTTGACAATCGTATACGATTGTCACGCGTGGGTGAGAACTGAAGCTTGACAATCGTATACGAGTGTCAAACGTGGGTGAGGACACATGAGAGAGCGCGGAAGTTTCATACCTTTTGCGCATCCCGCTCGCGCGATTGGAGGAGGGCAACTTTTGCCGATTGATCCCGAAGTTTGGAAATCTCGTTCGAGTAGGCCGCCGCGGTCGTATCCCTCAGATTATTCCGATACCAAGCGTTACTCTTGGCACTAGCTTGCCTTACCGGGAATTGTGTAAAATGCGCCAGTTGGTCTTCCGAGGCGTCGGCAATATTCAACAGCAAAATCCATTTATCGTGTTCGTGAGAGTCAACAAGACTTTCTGTTTGGTCGGTGTTCGTCAGTGTCCCGATAAGGCTCTGCGCAAACCGAAACTTGTAAAAAATTCATTCATGTACATACGGTATTTTATTGAAACAATGAAACAAACGATATCATACAAGGATCGCTTACCAAAACACAAAGAGGTGTTTCTTTCTTCAGAATTGTAATCGTTGTGGCCAACCCCTCCAGAGAGGACCTATTACTGGTCCCGGTACCGCTCCAGAATGCTTTACGTTTCCTTGCGTCCAGGACAAGGTCAAGCCAGGCGTCATAGCGATGCTGGCCATCCACCACGACAAGCTGCATTCGCATGAACTTGTTTTTCACCCACCTCTTGTAGTCGTCAGGATCATTATCGAATAGCTTGAGATAGTCGGTCTCCAGATTGTGCACCCTGGTGTTGAAATTGCTTACTTCCTCAGGAGCCTCCGCATCCGCCGCTGCAAGCAACCGAAATGAACTTAGGTCTGACAATCGTATACGATTGTCAAGCTTTGTAGGAAAGTCCCGAACCCTTGCATAATACTAGTGCTGACAAGCAATGCCTCACCGGGATAAAACTTGGACATGAGCATTTGCCTATACTCTTCGTCCGTGTAATAGTGTCCAGTCCACCACACGATGACATGTGATTTGTCCACCTCCCATCGCTCCATGATGACCTTCTTCTGCTTCTCTATTCCCTCTTGTGAAGTCGCGCGGGTAAACGAAAGTCGGTTTGAGTCGCCCTGAACATCAGCAGGATGTACCAGCAAGCCAAGAGGGGCAACTACTGGAAGCTTTTTGTCTTCTCGAGTAATAAGCTGGGGACGAAAAGTCCATTCTGAGATCACTTTTTTGATATTCAGCGGTCCTGGGAATATGTAGTCTTGCCTGTTGTCGTCATCAGTGGTCCCAGATATCGCTGCCTTACCCTTCGGGTCACGAGCACGCTTTGGCGGTGGTGCACTCCCCGAGGTCTCGGGTGCAGGAGCTGACGCTGCCTCTGGCCCTGCCTCTGGCGGTGCATCTGCATCAGCTTTTCTCTTACCTAGCAATCTTTTAAGAGTGACAGCAGCTTTAGGTGCGTCCCGATTCTTCAGTAATGCAACAGCTGTATCAACTATCTCCTTATTATCTCCACCTTCCACAACGGCCCGAATTCCACTCTCGAGGTCTTTCTTCTCCTTCTTATTAGTTGTAGCGGCATACTCGAGCATTAGCGCAACGACTTGCTCAGCTGGTTGCTGAGCTGGTTGCTGAGCTGGTTTCGGTTTACCAACTGTAATAGTCAGCTTTGGCGATTTAGCTGTAGGTTGAGGATCACTTGCGACTGGAGTGGCATCTTCACTTGCGACTGGAGTGGCAGCTCCTGCGGTACCTGGAGCAACACCAGCGGCGGGTAACTCATTTGAACCACCTTCACCGGATGCCAAAGATCCGCTCTGAGAGGCCTGTGCACCTCCGGAGGCCATACGCTGTAAATCTCTCATTGAGCCTCCGATTTTCTTTCGAGCGGTTTGTTTTGTACGAGCCATGCAATAATGAAATAAATGACACCCCGACATGCATTTATAGGGCTGCAGGTACGCACCTCCCTCACGCCCGGCAGCCATAGCCTGTGCCTTAGCAGTGGGCTTTCTGACTCTTGATAACCTCCCTGTAGACATCTGTAAAATTATGAATTATTTTAATATTTTCCTGGTATATATAGATAAAGAAAATCTATAAATATATCTACTACAATACTCACGTGTGACAATCGTATACGATTGTCAAGCTTCGACCGTACGGTTAATCATATTCGAATGTGCACGAGTAGTGACAAACTCTTCGCGAATATCCAGGCAGGGTTATACGACATGCAAAAGGATACACGATCTCGGCACTAAGTCTCTCTCACGTGTGACAATCGTATACGATTGTCAAGCTGAAACCGTACGGTTAATCATATTCGAATGTGGACGAGGGTGCTAACACATGCAATGGTATACAAAATGTTTTGAATAACGTATATGAAAATGCATACACTGTAAAATATATAAGATGCCATCACAGATTTACGTTTGTATTCTAGCTAAGCAACTAGAGATCGAAGTTGTCCGGAATTCCAGGATAATACGACAGTATTTTGCGCACTTCTGAGGATAGCAGCGATGGCTCGTGAAGGTATCCCACACTTGTAATAATCGGAATTTCGAATATCTCGGAGTACAGCCAAAGGAAATGCTTGCATGGAGCAGGTCGGGTCCTCGCCATTTCTCGAAAACACGGACACGAACAACGGTATTCTCGTCCAAACTCCAAGAGGTATTCACGGCCATCGGAATCAGGGTGAGAAACTCGGAAGTTATAGACGGTTGCACCACCAGGAACACATTTCCGGATTTGAGTCAGTGCAAGGTTATCGGTCTTAACCATGCTGTGGAGCGCGGTATAGAAATTCGCTATCTTCTTCGTCAAGAAACCCTTGCCACTCGCTTTCACCTTAACACCGTTGCGAAGTCTCTCCTCCACGTCCATCTCCGAATTCTCCGATCTCACCAGATGTCCTCGAGCCTCTCCTGGGGTCACATCCTCATGGGCAACGCAAACACCAAGAGAACAGAGACGAGTCTCCTCACTTTCCAGGATCTTTGTGTCCGGTGCAACAAGAAGTTTGGGTACACGGTTCGCCCCCCCCTCGGGCAGTCCAGGCATCGAAACGTGACAACAATACCATGGGTTTTGAACACATTTCCACGAGCAGAATATAATCCTCCGGATCGGGGGAGTGGTCCTCACTTCGCGAACTTGACCCTTTTTAAGAGTTAAGTTTTTTGCTGGAAAATAATAGGTCAAGCTTCCAGTGTAACCAATTGTCAGCTGCCCTTTCGCGATAGGGATGTCGTGACGAGAACCATTAGACTTCCGTCCATAGCATTTACCGTTAGTGCCTGCCCGCATGACGTGAAGCAGGGAAGGTTGGAAGTCCCCACCAGCTTCCGGATAAACGCGTACTAAAGTACGCTCCGGACGTGCCGCAGAGGTAGGTCTTGCCGCCGAGGTAGGTCTTGCCGCCGAGGTAGGTCTTGCCGCCGAGGTAGGTCTTGCCGCAGAGGCAGGTGGCACCGCCGAGGCAGTGCGCGTCTTCTTGGAGGCGACGCCTTCCGAGGGAAGTTCCGCAGGGCGTTTGCGCGAAACCCCCCCATGGTTTACCTTATCTGGACGGTGGGTGTCCGTTGCAGGGATGCCCCTCTGTGGAAGCCATCCTGTCGCGCCAGCACGAACTGTTTGCATTAATTCGCGACCATCTGCAAACTCTGCCTGAGAAAGGACGCCTTTAACCCACTTATCCTCCAATGAACGAATACGACCTTGCACGCTCAACAAGTGCTTTGATGAGTTCTGCCGGTTCATCGCCAGGCAAATTTGTCGAATCTGCATAAGGCTATCGAATTCCACCGACTCCAACAAGGTGGAGTAGTATGCCCCCCACGATCTCCACTTCGCGTGCATGCTTTCCGCAAGGCATACACGCGGTCGTTGGATTTCGGCGGTCATGTCTTCGGTTTGTTCCTTGAATTGCGACAGAATGTGCTGCGCGTGCCGTATTTGGAAAACGAAGAACGCATTCAATTTTGGCTGATTCGACCTGCCACATTTCTCAGCATACCAGGCGAAGATGGCAGTTTCACAGGACACCTTGGCCTCGGGAGTAGAGTAAATCCATCGCTGTAACAGGTCTTTGTGCACGGCATGGAGATCTGATGGAATAAGAGATTCGATCTTATGTAAGTTCTGCCCCCAATGGAACGTGCACTCCAGATTGTTACGGTCATCTTGGTCTGGCCAAACTTTCTTGATTGCTGCCCAGTTAGCACCTGTGCCCCAAATATTAATCAGTTCTTGAAAACCAAGCATATCATGCGTAGGTTTACACGGTGCTGACAATCGTATACGATTGTCAGAACGTTATAAAGTGCAAACTCACACATTATGATCTTTAACTTACCTGCTGCATCTCCCATGAAGCCGTAGAATAATACTTCCTCACGCGGGTGTTCGGCGGCTACCGTCTTCTTCACCAATGTCCAAAACAGTACCTGTGTTTCGGTACAGTCTTTGGGTACGTTCATGGTGGCAATAGTGAGCAGGGCGTTGGCCTCTATGGAGAACACGTGCGCCCCCATCGTCACCCAATCCCCAGAAACCTTGCGGTGTACGAAATCCAAGTGGACGTACGCTGAGCGGAGGTAGTCGTCGCTACTTTTCGGGTGCATGCGACGCACGAGATCGACACCTCCATCCATCCACTCCGACACTGGACATAACGAACGTGTGAGCAAAACTGTCGATGTTCCCCTCGTCCGCGAAAGATTGCAGTAGCCCCTTACCGTGCCGAGCACTCCATTCGGAAACGGCTCGCATGCCCTCATCCTGTCGTTGACCTCGCACGAAATTCTTGTCCACTGCCTTATCAATCACTTTCATTTTCCTCGCGATGTTTGGTATCTGGCTGGGATCAAAAGAAGAGTCTTTTGGGAAGACGGTTTCCGTGAGTAAAGTCCTTTTCACATCGGAAACGTTTCGCACTCCACCGGTATTTAGGACCTCCGCAGCCCTAGTCTTAGCTGCTTTTAACTCACTCACGCTGGGCTTGTCGGTGGACAATACCACATGGTTGTGCGCATTGGCACCGGTATACAGGACGAGGATATTCCCATCGGAGTCAAGTTCGGTGGTTACCGAAAACGGACAACTGCCAGAATGAAGCGGCTCGGCGTTGCAATGGGCGCAAGCCAGATTGCGATTTTTAAAGGTACCGGTGAATTCGGAACTGTTCTGATCACCCGTTTGACGATATTGGATACATGCAACGTTCTTACAGGTTAAAGCCCCACCACATCGCGTAGTTCTAGTGAGTCGGCCTCTGATACGCTTTTTGTCGGAAGAGCGCAGCCAGGTCTGCGGATCGTATTTCAAGAATTCTCTCCAAGGAGAGAAAACTCCTGCACGTGGCTTATAAACTACCCCCGGAAGAAGAGGCACTGGCAGTTCTTCGACAAGCTCTGCAGGCTGAACTGGCGCTACGTCTTGTGACAAATCCACGTGCTGCGAAAAATCAATCGGAATAGCTGGTCCGGTGTAGGCTGTATATTCCGATTTGACCTTGTGCTTGAGCTTTGGTTCTATTCCCGCGCTGGAGGCTTTCGTAGATTCATTCGAGGCTTTTGGAGGTGGAGGCGATTCGGTTAAGTCACAAACGAAATGTTCTTGCTTTACTTCAGGGCGAGGCGGAGAAGCTGATGCTTGGGAAGATTCGTGGGTGGCTGTTTCGACATTCACACAACCGGTCTTCACGTCACTCGTAGATCCGGGGGTTGAGTTGACACCACCGATCACAAGTATGACAGCTCCGTCAGGGAACACGGTACCGAGCTCGACAGTTTGCACATCTTCGTCGCTGCGCATGTGAAGAAGCATCGGGGTATCGGTAAGGGTTGGAAACAAGGCCTGTAGTAACTGAAGAGAGATTGGCACCGCATGCGGGACATCCAAAGCATGGTTACCGTAACGCAGGGAAGTCGGCATTGGATTCCTATGAGAATGTGACCATGAGAATGTACCATGAAAAATGAATTTTTTTATGAAAATAACACTTTATATAGACATGGCTTTAGTGTAAATATTTATATTATGACACCCGGACACACGTGTGACAATCGTATACGAGTGTCAAGCAGGAGCACTAGGTTCGACACCCAGACTCACGTGTGACAATCGTATACGATTGTCAAGCTCTGTCGTTGGGTTCGTCTGTCTGACGCACGTTCGAAACTCGCATGCGACTGGGTGATACCCCCTGAGTCCTTGGTTAGGGGGGGGGAGGGGGGAGTCAGTGTACATTCCTTAAGTATGAAGAAAAAATTTAAATTTTCTTAAGTATGTGAAAACGCAGGCGTCGACGCGGGCCGACGCGTTACCCTCCTTAAGTATGGGCTTAAGTATGGCAGCCCTATTTTCGAAAATCTTAGAATGTTAAGAATGTTTGGTCCGTCCGTCCGTCCAAAAAATGGTCCGTCCGTCCGTCCAAATCTTGGACGGACGAGTTTTTGGACGGACGGACGAGTTTTTGGACGCGTCACTGGACTAACATCCTATCTCCCAACACTCCAGCCACACCGCCGGCAGCTCAGCCGGCTGCCAATTCAGCAGGTGCTGCGTTCCTGGCCTCGGTGCGTACACTTCAACGGGAGCACTTCGACATGAAGGTCTCCAAGTCCGTTCGTCAAAAGTTATTCGAGGACAAGAACGGGCGATTTTCAGGGACTGAGTGCCACGCGTCCGCACTCTTCGCCAGGATGGTCTCTGCGCTGCAGACGGCATTTGTCACGGAGGACATTGGTTTTGCACCCCTTTTCCTGCTGGACAATGCTACCCTTCCCGTCCGCGTGGAGGCCAACGCCTTGTTGTTCTCCGCGCTTGAGCTCATGGTTGACCCCACGTCACCCGCAGCTGACTGGATGGACTCCTCGCACTCCACCTTCCCGAGCGACGGTAAGCGCGTACTGCTTGAGTTTGCCCGCCGCATGATCCCGGCGGGTGACCCCTTTCAGGGTCAAGCGGACATGTTGGGCATCCGCATCTCCGCGGGCGTGGACCCGCATGACAAAATCGGCGACTTCAACGCCGCTCTGAAGGGCGCGAGGACGCGGGCAACACTCCAAGATGAGGACGTGAAGGCGCTGTTCATCAAGTCCCTCGACACCGTCTTCTACCAGCCGGTGGTGTCACGGTTGCTTCTCCACGATCAACGAGCCGCTCACGACCTCCTCACGATTCAACAATGGGTGCGTGAATGCTACTCCGAGCACGTGCGGGCGGGCACCGCCACGGCGTCCGCACACCGATACTCTCACGGCACGCATTTCATGGAGGGGGCCGCCGATGACTCCGGTGGACCCGGCGAGCTCGCGGACTTGAGGACGATGGTCCTCGACTTGAAACGTCAATTGGCCGCATTCCTCGACACCGGCGGGTCCGAGCCGTCCCCACGGGGATTTACCCCTCGCGCGGACAAGCCGGACCGCCGCGTCAAGACCCGCTTCGCGGCCTCACCCCTCCCCAAAGGGGGGAATTGGTCTCAATCCGTCTCAAGGAAGGTGGCCTTCCACCGCGACAGCGGTGCGACCATCCCGTACTGCCAAAATCAGGTGTGTGCTAAGGGGAAGGCGAGGCATTGGCACCGGGACTGCCCGAACGGGGGCAGGACCGGACTCTCGGCCTACGCCTTCGCCGAGGAGGCCGAGAACTCCGTGCTGGCCGCGAGGTTCCAACACGCCATCGACAACGGCGACCCCGTGGAATTCGACGCCCTCTGCATGCTTGCGGGCGGGAAGCCGGAGGTCTTCACCGATCTTTCCGCGTGCTCGTTCTGCGAGGAGGACGGTGAGGTCCTCGTGTCCGCCGTCACCGAGTTCTCTGAGATGGCACACGCGGCTGGGGCTTCGACGTTCAACATCAACACCTTCACTGCCGACTTGCCGGTGGTGTCGGAGCCGACCGCGCACTCCCCACCCGCGTCGGTTGAGTCCGAGGAGGAATGGACCGGTCCGCCGAACCCCTTCTGCCCTCCCGTCACCCGCACGTTTGCCGATTTCATTGAGAGCACGGGGATTGCATTGGGGGCGCCCGACGAGCCGGCCGCGAGCATGAACTTGCTCTCCGCGGTTGAGGCACCGGAGCGCGTGAAGGACTACAAGCCCGCGACCTACGCCGCGAGCGACGATGACGACGAGGATGCCTCGGTGGCACCGCCGCGGCCACGGTACGGCTGTGGGAACGCCATTCCGGGCTTCGGGAGGTCTCTTCTCACTTCATCCTTGGTGTGTGCGCTATTTGTAATTTGTGCCACCGCCGCGCCGCACACCGTTGCCGATGTCGGTGGTGCCAGTGCGCGCACATGCACGGCTCCACCGGTCGGTGGTGCTACGTGGACTGCCTCAGCAGTCCCGGCTACGGAGGCTTCGCCGACTGAAGTGGTTCGTGACGTGCCGTGTGCTATTCCGCCTCGTCTCCACCGGCGGGAGCAGAGGCGGCAGGGCCTCTATATGGCTCCGGTGCCGTGGCATCCCGGGCCGCCGCCGCCTGCCGTGTTATTTGAGGACGGTCCTCCGCTGTCGCCGGCATCGTCTTCAGATGACGAGGCCCCACCGTCGGGCAGCATTTGGCAGCACCCCGGTGCGGTGCAGCCTCCTGTGATCGAGGATTCAACAATTTCTTCTACGAATGATTTACCACCGGCCCCGGAGGCCGGCAACTACTTCACCCTCACGCTGCTCCGAGCCGGACCGCCAGCTCCGAGAACCTCTAGTGGCTGAGATTGATCACACCGTGCCTGCCTAGAGATTAGCTATAGAGTAGCTTCCTAGATGTGCAGAAGAGCTCTCTGAATTTGAGCTGTGTTTAGGGTTTTGGCACCTAACAACAGTATCTGACAATCTTTGCTGTGAACTGGGACCGCCCTGACCAAGAGTACAGGCCCCCAGTTGTGCTACAGTTTCCTCCTGAAGTTGAGTAGGGAGTTTGTTGCTTCGTTTCACTACTAGCTCCGGTCACCACCCTAGGTGGTGTGCGGGATTTGACACTGTGACACTCAAACCTGTCACATGTCACTTCCTATGGTAGGCTGGGTGACCGTCACCAGTAGACGGGAAACACCCGTTAGGTATTTATGTATGCCTCTCTTTTATCTATCACACTTTTACCGTTCTGATTCCGTAACCCTTAACTCAAGGTTGATCTCACCAGTTAGATATATATTACCGCCGAACTATATATCTGCCAGCGAACGAAGCAACCGTGACGTGGCACCTCGGGTCGAGGGGTGACAAGAGATGGAACCGCTACCCCCCTTATGGGGGGCCAAAGTCGGTGCCTCCCTGACACCGCCGCCTCACCACGAAGAGGTGAGGTGCCACAAGAATGCTGCAAGGGGCAGGGGCACAAACCTAAAACCCTAGCCAATAAATGTGACAGGCCCAAAAAGACCTTTTTCAATCCAACTAGAGGCGGATCCCCGCATGGGCGTTGGCCTAGAACCGCCCACTAAAGGGCTAAGCGGGGTTCTAAGCCCACCAACAAATTTCAAGGTGACACACCAGAAGGTCACAAAGGCAGTTTTTCGTTTTTGGGTTTATGGCGCCTTCTTGACCTTACCGCGATATGACCGTGCCACTGTTGACGATATGACTGTGACACCGTTGTTCAGACTTTTTTCAGGATTGAGTCGGAAACGACGTGTGAATTCCAGCGCGTTTTACCCTTCCCTTCGCCTTTCGCAAATGTCAGTATCGAGTATGAGTACGTCACACAGCTACAGGCCTAGTGGAGATCTTTAGATCGACTGGCCTAGTAAATCATGAAGAGCAGAGGTAACCTTCATTTCACGTTCATTGAAAATTGAACGTCGTTCAACTTCAAGCGAGTTCAACTTCAAACTGATGAATATTCCCGTCCGACGTGTTGACGTGCAACATTCAAGCTATACGTAACGTATAGCACACATAGCAATTACCATTGGGAACGTCGGAACGAGTTTCGCAAATATTGCGGGACTGTTTCATGAAGACAAGAACCGCCTAGCCCTTACTGTATGGTGTGGGCCCACCTGCCTCTAGTATATGCGCCATCCAGATTCACCCTCAGATAAAGCGTGATATGCTTGGAAGTCTCGTTCTACTCTAAGCTATCGAAGATGCTCTTTGTTTTTTTCCCGAGAGTGCACACGAACTTTTGCAATACGTTTTAGGATGGTTGTGGCTCCTACGAAGAATTGAACCGCTGAGATTCTCGGCGAGGACAAAACGGGAACCTTCCTGCTGATTTCGCGGTGAATATTGTTTGCTCGATATGGCTTCCGGGTGAGTTTCATCCTGAGGGTAGTGCACTCGATAGCATCCTATATTTTTATTGCTCTAATTCCCTATTTCAGAAGGAGAACGTCAACTTCGAGTTGTTGTGTGAGAGCCGTGTTGCGCTCCGACACACTTGTTGAGAGCACTGCTCCGTATGCAGGTCGCGACGGGTTGACCGAGGGCGCGGTGGCAGCGGCGGGCGTGGCGGGCGTGGCGGGCGTGGATCAGGATCGTCGACGAGTACGGTGTGTCCGTTTGAAACTCTTGGCCGCTAACTTGCATAGTTTGTAAAACTCCACTGTGGAGCACTCTTGTAGGTGTGTGATGCGCCACCTTCTAGTTGCATACAGTGAAATAACAGATGCGCGCACCCTAAATCATGTGCTGCTCACTGACTATTTTTTGGTTACCCAGGCGCTGCTTCATGCGGCTGCGATGCAGGACCACTGGTCGCGGGAACTCGGCTTCTCCACCCCATCCCTGCTGCGGCACAGCAAGCCCAAAGTTCCTCCACACGGCGCACCGTCAGCATCCTCGACTCAAAGGCCAACGGCGTCTGCAGGCGCGCAACATCTGAGCTCTTGCTCGTTCTCGCCCAATTTGGCGCTGCGCAAGGCAAGATATTGACATTCCATTATCTTGTCAACATTGCTGGAAAAGTAAACTTCGAAACACTGGCAAATTCACAGGTTGCTGCACGCTTGTCCTAAAGCTCTGTAAGTGAACCCTGAATCTAACCTTGCACGCAGTCATAACTTCGTCGCCCATTACCGGAAGGTACGCTTGCGGGCGCTGATGGCAACTGCGAGAAGCGCGGCACTCAATCGATAACCATCCCTCGATGGGGTGTACATGTGACAGCAAGGGAGCTCCCCAACAGAGAGCTTCCAAACAGGGAGCTCGATGGAGTCGAGAAGCGACCAGCCTTGACTCTGGCACAGCGCATGGGCATTATTGCAAAACCCCCAACTCCTTTGACGGGTACGGACCACCACTTCTGACCGGTGCCCGCCGGCCTAGCACCTAATCTCTCATTACCTTGCAGGACACTCGTTGGGGTTGCTGCCACTTCAAGACTGATCTCGGCACACCCTCCGCGTCCTTCACCACTCTATCCATGGAGCCTTTCCGCTCCCACAGCCTGAGTAAGACCTCAGATCGCCAGACTGCGAAGTTGTGGCGCTTTGCAAGAGTGGCACCCGAGTCTCTCACACGGCGGCTCTCTGCACGCTTATCGGACTTTCCACAGAGCCACCAGTGCCTGTTAGCTTTCCTGCAGCAGCACAGCGAAAGTGTTACCCGCACCCTAAACAGCGAACAAACCCTACTTCAGACGGAGCGGCAAATACTGAAGCTGTCACAAGACGGATCAGGGGTGGCTGCTACGTAGGCTTACACCAGTCACAAAAGTCACAGGCGTCAGTGAAGGTCTCAGATCGGGCGACGGAGCGTTGACGGCCTCAGGTGAGCAGTGGGAGAGTGTGCACCAACAATTTCGAGATCGGGAAGGCGAGGATTGCGAGTGCCCTATCTGCCGCGAAGAATTCAAAATGGAGGACCAGGTTTCTCGCCACTCCTTCCTGCGAAAAAGATTCTAAAACGGAGGACCAGAATTCTGCGGCAAACTTGAACCCTTAAGGCCTTCCCGTCTTGCGCCCGAGCCATTTGTGGCCCTTCCGCATCGCAATAGGGGGAGTGTTCCATGCCCTGCCCTTAAAACAGAGACACACGCCCTACCTTTGAAAACTTATTTTGTGTGCATTTGTGGGAGTGTCACATACGTGCTGCCTCGCGCCGACACCGTCAACCTGCACTTAAGTGATTGCCGCCCCAGCACTCCTCGGACACGTGTGCACTCAGAAGAGCGCTGCCCGCAGCACAGCCTCAGCTGCCAAGCCCTTTGCGAATATACACTGTCGCCGGATTGGTGCATGAGCGCTGCCCAGTTCGCCACAGCTTACGCCATGAAGAACTACTTTTATTGAGTACCTGACCAACACTTTTGTTGCCCAGGTGCTGCTGAGCTGCTCCCACGTTTTCCACAGGTGAGGGCGCCGCCTTGACAATCTGGGCATGTGCATCATCGGCCCCCCATATGCCGTGTATGACCTACATGCCCAATATATCAATTAGGCTTATACACCATATATTCTTATATAACCCACATCCTACATGCCCTATCTGTCCTATATTGAACACTTGTGTATCACCCACTCTTCATGTGCCATACACCGTCTATCGTAAACGTGTGCATTGACCACCCCACATACTCCTATTGTGCCTGCATCACACACCTGTCCATCGCCCTCCCTGCGTGCGCAATACGCCCCATATCGCATTCCTGCGTATCGCCCTCCAAATATGCGCTATGTCCCCTACATGATCTTTGTGCCCCATATAACCTATTTGAATTGTAAGACCTATATGGTTTATGTGATCCAAATGACCATATGACCCGTATAACCTATATGCCCTATATGTTGTATATGTTGCGTATAATAGTTCTATATGTAGCGTATAACCTTGATTTCTACATGAACCAAGCGACTCATTTGACCAGTACGAAGTATGTGGCTTATATTTGTGTGTAACATATGGCATCTGTATGATCGGGATGACTATATGCCCCATATGTTCTATATGTAGTAGATAACCTTTATATATTACATGAACCAAAGGACTTATTTCCCCAGTATGGTACGCATGATCTATTTGACCCACATGACTATATGGCCCATATGACTATATGACGCATATGACGCCTTTGACTTATATGCCCATTTGTCCATGTGACATAGATACTGACCTATATGCTGTATATAAGATACTAGGCCAGTCGATCTAAAGATCTCCACTAGGCCTGTGACTGTGTGACATACTGACATTTGCGAAATTAATCGTCATCGTAATCATCGTCATTTTGTGATCGGACGGCACTGGCGCGACACGATTATAATAATTACGTAGAGTTTTATTACTCTGACGATTGCAATTCTGAATTCTTTTTTTCTTCTTCTCAATTCTGAATTCAGAATTGAAAATACTGAACATCGCCTCTGCCATGTCATAACGTCGGGTGGCGTCGCGTCGCGGCTCATGTGTCACGCGAATGCAGTGGCAATGTCATCATTATCCTATGGCCGTCGGCAGATCGAAGATTCGCCGGTGTCGCCCGTTGGGATTCGAGCTTTGATTAGGTAAGTAAGTATTTAAGTAATTTGCCCGGGTCCGTCCTTATAAAGAGCAGGGGTTGCACGATGTGCGCTACATGTTCCATACGGCCTATTTGACCCATATTAGCCATACGTGTATGCCCTGTATGAACCATGTGCCCTATTTGAGCTATATGTCTGGTTTACATGTCATTTCAGCCCTGTGTGCCCTATATGGCCCGTATCACCTATTTCATATTTCAGCCCTGTATCCTTTTGTATATGGGTCCTACAACTGCTGTAGATACTCACGTCCGCAACGTGGCGATTCGCCTGGTCCCCCCTCCTCCCTCCTCGATAAGCTTTGAGATTGTTTCACTGTGAGCAACGAGGCACACAGGCGTGGGGTTCTGTAGCTGGGAGCATGGCCTAGGCCCTTGGTTCACACCGAGGAGGTGCACCTGACAACGACTGGGTGGGGGCTGGCTTCAGGGCGTGTATCCGCAGCTTCGAGCGGTTCTCGGAGCAGAAATGCTGCCCAGTCTGCCGCCTGGACCAGGTGCTGCCACACAACTGGGTCGCCGCACACGCTCCGCGCGACTAACACCTCGATGCCCTAACAAATGTGCCATGCACAGATGGTCTGCCTGCGACAATCCATTTGCTGATCCGACGATTCGTGATGAGCACAGCGTTGATCCGCACGCAGAAGACCCGGGATGCTCTGCCCCACAGGCTCAAGGCTAATGGGCGGCGCATTCCTGGGCCAACCACAACGACTGGGTGTGGCCGCTGTGCCAATCGTTCTCTTTGCTGCCGGGCTAGTTGCCGGCGATGGCCTTGGAGATGTGACGAGAAGTTTGGTGGTATCCGGCGCAGTATGAGAAGCGGATCATTCATGATGGGCAAATACGATTCCGGGGCATCAGCGTCGTCCGGTGCAAACCTGCCCCTCCCATGCTCGTGGGCTCTAATGGAGCAGGTGCGTGGGGGCACATCGCCGTCTAATGGAGCAGGTGCGCGGGGGCACATCGCCGTCTAATG